>MQRK01238738.1:9147-26896 GCA_001938485.1 Girardia tigrina | reverse complement strand
GAAGTTGCAGAGACTCTGGAAATATCAAAATCAAGTGTTGGAAGTCATTTAAAGAAACTTGGATTCGTCAGTAAACTCGATATGTGATTACCACATGAACTGAAAGAAATTCATTTAGTGAAACGTATAGACATTTGCGATTCCCTTTTGAAGTGAGAACAAAGTGATCCATTTTTGAAGCGCTTAATTACGGGTAACGAAAAATGGATTGTTTACAACAATGTGGAACGCCGATGATCATGGACAAAACGTGGTGAGCCTACCAAAACGATCCCAAAAGCAGAAATTCACCAAAAGAAGGTTATGCTTTCCGTATGGTGGGATTTTAAAGGAATTGTGTTTTTTGAACTCCTTCCGAGGAATGAAACCATCAATTCAGACAGATATTGTGGTCAGCTGGAGAATTTGGCTCATTGAATTCAACAGGAACGTCCTGAATTGGCAAATCGAAAAGGAGTTGTAATTCAGCATGATAACGCAAGACCGCATACAAGTTTGACCACTCGCCAGAAACTCTTATCATTGGATTGGGAGGTTTTGCCGCACCCACCGTATTCTCCAGACTTGGCCCCATCGGATTTTCACTTATTTAGATCACTGCAGAATTCCTTAAACAGAAAAACATTCGCCAGTGATGATGACATCAAATCGTTCCTAGACGGCTTTTTTGCTGACAAAGGCAAAGGCTTTTATGAATCAGAAATAATGAAGCGACCGGAAAGGTGGAAGAAAGTGATTGAAAATAATGGACAGTATATCGTGTAAAAATATTTGTGCATCCATGTCATTTTTTGATAATAAATATTTTAGTAAAAAACGCAATGACTTTTTGGCCTACCCAATAACTAGTATGAATAGTTCAGGACTGAGGCATAGGATTTGTATTCTCTTTCTTTTGGGTTTATCTAGATAATTTGTTCTTTGTCTGTGGTCAGTGTAATTATAGTGTCGCTCTATGATGTATATAATAAATAGTTCCAGTGGTAAAGTTTGTACTTAGTTGATGTCTTTGATTGTTGTGGTCTCTCCTCTTCATTTTACTTAATTTTATTTTTTTTTATTTTCCCTTAATTTTTCTTACTTTTCGAAATATTCATGTTTTGCTCCGTTAATGATGGATTTTTAAGATTTTTTGTTTATATTGTCTAGTACACTAAAGAGAAATATGATTCAACTAATTACAAAAAACACAGTTCATATTTTAATTTATATATCTAAATATCTTATATACAACACTTCAAATATCATTCGCCCAATAATTCTTAAATTGATTTTTCAGAATTTTAAAGTCTTTAGAATTTATATTCTGTTTACAATGTTTTCTATGTTCAGTAAAATCTTTTCAACCTTTATTAAGTCAGAATTCCTTGACTCTTGGAAAAATGTCGCAAAGTCTCTCCAAAATATATGACATTATACCAATCGCGTGTATTAAGAACACCAATTGGGTTTTCTACACATTTATATTCATCACAGTTTGAATTGTCTTTAGGACAATTCTCAGCAAAGCTTTTGTAATTTGACATCTCGCTAAATTGATAAGATTTTATTTATGTCTCTTTAACAAACAATTATTCGAACAAATTTTCATTTTAAATTATTTTCTGATTTCATTTTAAAAATGCTACTTTTATAATTTCGTTAATAATTCTATCTAAAATTAAATTAATTGTAAAATGATTTTATTTAAAGAAAAACATTTATTTAATCAATAAGTTAAAAATTATTTACTTTATTAAAATTTTTAATATTCAAAATTTAAACGATTTAATATTTTAAAAGTTTTTTTTAACATTTTATGTTTAAATTAAAAATAACTGTTTCAGAATGAGTTAAAATGTTTCATTAAAATTCTAAAATAAAATAAATTTTAGATAAGTAAAAAAAATGTTTAATAAAAAATTATATATAGATATGTATATATGTGTTACATGTAGAATTAGAATTTTATATATATATATATATATATATATATATATGGAAGTTAAATTCCTTGTTTAAACGAATCAGTTTTTGTATTTTGTGAGAGCGAATAAAGATATATATAGCAATATCGATTTTTCTTTATTTTGGAGATTGAATGTGTAATTTAAACGGACAGATAACTTTGCCTTTTGGCTATGTTTTTAATGTGGAATATTTTATCAAGACATGTGGAGCCATTTATGAACCATGGTATGAATTGATGACAATATTTCAAAGTTGTGGAAACAATATTGTAACGATGTTTTGGGAAATAATCACTAATGAACACGGAATCAAACCGACCACTGGTGTTTACGAAGGCGACAGTGATTTGCAATTACTGAGAATTCACGTTTACTTTACTTCTGGAATTCATTGAAAATGTGTCCCAATCAGCGTCATGGTTGAATTGAATAGTACCACTCTCGATTATGTATTGAATTCGAACCTTGGGAAATTCTTTCAACCGATTATTTCATTGGAGGTTCCTCAAGTGCTTCTAAGAATTGCGAAAGATATACGGCCCTCTTCAGGACCAAAATTCGTGATTGGAAAGTGGAGACGGATTGGACAAAAACAATAACTATGCAAATAACTATTCATTACGAACATCCAAAATACCAATTTTTCATCTGGATGGGAGTAGCACATTTCCAAATACTAAACTCAACACACAAAATACAACATAGCAATTTCAACATGCTAAATTAAAAATATTCCTCTCGGGTGTGTATACTTAATAAACGATAAGTCGTTTGAAACTACTTAAATACATGCACCTTTATTTTATGATGTAAATGATAAATTCAATTTAAAAGGAAAAATATAATTAAATAAAGTTTAAGAAAATATTAAATTAGTAAACAAAATTTTTTTAATCAATTCTTTATGGGGACAGAACTCATCTTGGCCAACAGAATTTTTTTGTAATCTTTTGTAGAAGGGAAAATTACTATTACATTTTTTAATCAATGCTGTTTATTAACAGCATCACAATTTGAATGCGAACATTTATTGACAACACAAACAGTTTCTTCACAACAATTTTCATTGATCATCTTTCTTTGATTGATATAGTTTTTTGTTCATATATTCAAATCTAAAGAACAATGAATGGGAAAGTTTAATAATAAATTTTAATTTCTCATAATTTTTATTGGATAAAAAGATATTATGTAATTTTTAAATAAACATTAATTTTTAAAATATATTACATTTAATAAGTTAAAATCATTTACTGAAAATATTATTAAAATTCATAATTATCAAACTTTAAATAATTAGTACTTAAAATTAATTTCATTAGATTCAAATAATCAATCAATAAACATATCAATCCCATCTGAGTAGGAGAGTCACAAATCTAAACAGCATACAAACAACAAACTTACAACATTCAAAATTATCCCTCACAATGTTATTAGTAGCTATTAAAATCTTTTGTAAAAGGGAAAATTTCATGCAAAAAAATTTACTACTCCATTTTGCAATTAAATAGTTACTAAAAACACAATAAATTTATCATAAAGCATGGAAGGAAAAACCAAAACATTTCTACTTAATACAGTTTAAACATTTGTGGATAATCGTAAAACGTTTTTTTCGCAAAACTTTTTTTCTGATTCACTATTTTGATCAAATTTTCACATAATCATTTATTGTCATCGAGAATGAGTAAATGTGCAAAGATTGGAGAAAATTGATTGAATAAAAAACCTTCAAAAATTCATTTAATTTACAAACATTTATTTTAATAAATAACAAAAACGCCATTTATCGATATAAGATTTATTTTGACTACATGTTTCGCCTTCACATGCATCTTCAGGTCTTCTGTTTGAGGTTTGTAAAGCGATCTTCTTTTATACTTACTTGGTTGTTATTCAAGTGGTATTACATACACCAGGGATTAATTTATTGATGTCAATTAAAATATATTTATGTGATTGGATGTTTCACTCTGCACATTCAAGCATGGCACGAAATGCTCTATTAGAAGTGCTTCTGTGATGATCCTTTCACTACAATTATCAAAATTCGAGTTTTATTTATCCAATTTATTTTATTGTTTTTTTTATAAATATTAATTCAGTAAAACCTACCGACGTTATTATCAAACGATCATGTCGTGATAGTTTTGAACTTGAAGAAAGAATTAAACGACTTCTATCAGCAGAAAATTAAATATGAAAAGAATGTCAAATATTTACGATCATTTATAGATGTATATGATATATTGTTATACCAATAGAATTTAAAATAAAATTATAACTTCTGTGTGGCTTTGTTTTTGATTTATTACAACCCTAAAATCTATGGAGATCCACTTAAATTAAATTCATTAAAATGAATAATTTCAGTCAAAATCTATTCTTCCACCAGTTAGTCTCTAAGCGGACTTAAAGCATGTAATCATGTGAAAAAATAACAATTCCTGTTGAAAAATGTTGCGTTAGAAATAGAAATCAATTTGAATTCATTCAATTTTAATAAATTGTAGTTTGGCAATTATTTTTGGGAGAGACAGCACACTTTGCAACATACCATACCTCCTATAATACATGAGCCGCACAAACACCTTCGCAATACTAGTAAATATTTTTGAAGAGATTAGTGAGAGAATATTAAATATGGTGTAGATATTCCATATATATAACGCAGAAGTAAAGATTAGCTGAAGAACTAACATTTGCAGTCGTCAAACACTTCAAAAGTTGATAAATAGGAATATGTGAAACGAAATTGCAGACAAGTTTGTAGAGATAAAATATTTTATGGATGTAAACAAAATGTTTGTTGTGAAAAATGTGTTTTTAAAATATATAACTAGCGAAACAATATCACAGCGCGAAAGTGTTGGTGTCAATATATCCCGCTGCCATCTTTAGGAGTTTTTTACTGAATCAGTCTCCTAAAGTTAAATGACCTCATTAAAGACTTGGATTTGTCAAATAAACCGGCTGATATATTAGGTTCAAGCCCAATGCACTAAAAGTTAAGATTTTTGCCACAAGCGCTTGGTAAAATATTTATCAATGATTGATTCTTTAACTTTCTATTATGAAAAAAACAACACTTTTTATTGATTTTTGGCCAAATCATGACTTTTACAGAATTGTTGATTGATAGTTCCAAACACAGCACGAAAGCACTACTCATGCATAACGGGAATGAAGTTCCATTTTTCCAATTGCACAAACATTTAAAAAAATATTTAGAAATCTTGTGAATACTTTAGTGAAAATTAATTACAATGATACAACTAAGAGATCCTTTTAGATTAAAAAGTTGTATTCTTAATTCTAGGACTATAATTTGGTTACACAAAATTCTGTTGTATCATCAACAGGGTGATACAGTTGGTAAGCAATGTATTTTTTTTCAAAGAAATGAAATCCTCTAGTTAAGACGACAATTTTGAATGGGATGTGTTATTAGGAACGGTGACCCGACAAAAGCGCCTCTACCTAAGCGTCTAAAAATAGCGCCCAAATAATATTTCTATTTTTGTTTAAATTCTTACTGAAAGTATCATTATTTTGGACTCTTCGACACTGGGACATTTCGAAGCCAGAAATTAATTTTTAATAAATTTGTAAAAGTTTTTATAAATTAGTATCAATAGACTTAAAATGAAATAATTTTTTCTAAATTAGAATTTTTGGAAATGAAATGAAATAAACGTTTGTAAATTAGGATTTTTAAGAAGAAATTAGGATTATTAGGAATTATATGAAATAAATTTTTTTGATGCATCTGTGTCTAAAATGAAATTATTATTGGGGTTCACAAATGCTAATATTGGTGCACCACATAACTTTTGCTTCAATTCGTTAAAACTTCTGTCGCATTCGTCTGACCAAAATATTTCTTTACATTTTCCGCTGCATGCACTGTGCACGGTGCTGCTAATTCTGCGTAATTCTTGATAAATCTCCGATAGTAGTTACACAGACCTAAAAATGCTCGTAAATTTCGAGTACACTTTAGAATCGGAAAATTTTGAATTTCTGCCACTTTCAATTTATTTGTTGAGATACCTTCTTTGTTAATTGTATGTGCCAGAAATACCAATTCTCCCACTCCGAATTTGCATTTCCCTGGGTTGACTTTTAAACCTGCTTTCTTCAGTCTATTCAGTACTTCTTCTAATAGTCTCATATGATCCTCCATTGATTTAAGTAAATTAAGACATCATCTAGGTATATTACTACTCCAGAGAATAGTAAATCTTCAAATAATGAATTCATTATTCTCTGAAACACTCCGGGTGCTGTTGAAAGTTCAAACGGTACACGGTTAAAACAATACTGCTGTGTTCTTGTGCAAAACGTAGTCTTTTCTTGAGAACTTTCATCCAATGCTACTTTATGTTATGCTTTCCCTAAATCTATACTGGAAAAAATTCTGGAGCCACCCAGAGCATTCATTAACATTTGGCTGTATGGCATTGGAAAGGAAACTTTCTTTGATACATCATTCAATCTTCTGAAATCTAAACAAATTCGAATACCTCCATCTTTCTTTGGCGTAATGACTAACGGGGAGTTCCATTCACTTTTACATTTCCGAATTATTCCTGCCTTTTCTAATCCTTTCAGAAATCCTTCAATTTGACTTTCTAAATGAATCGATTGCCTTCTTGGATTCAGAAAAATGGTTTACCTTCTGTTTCAATTTTATGGACAACAATATCCGTAAATCCCAGATCGTATTCATGTTTCATGAAAACATCATCATATCGTTTCACAAGGTCTTCCAGTCTTTTGTTTTGCTCTAGCAGTTCCATATCTGTCTCCACTGTCACAACTAACTTCTTGGTAGTTTTTTCAAGTTTGATTCCGAATTTATGCATGGCATTAAGACCTCCAATGACTGCCGGTCGGATTGCTTTCACCACTAAAAAATCTACCGCATGGCACTCTTCTTTCCATTTCAACTTCACTGTCATTTTTCCCAAACACTTATGGCCTTCTGAAAACGCTTCATTTAGTATAATTGGGCTCTTTTCTAATCTGGGTTGTCCGACTTCCAACCAAACCTTCTCATTTATAACTGAAACATCCGCTCCACTACCCCACAATATTAATACATTGTAATTGTTCAGCTTAACATCGCTCCACCATCTACCATCTGACCCCTCTACTATCTCTGCAATTCGAATTTTTGGATATTTTATGCCGACTCCACAGACGAAATGCTCACCATGGAGTCTCTGGCGTTTAAATCATCTTCATATTCATCTTTATATGATACGATATCCACGTTGTCTTCATTGTATACATCTTTGATGCATACTACATTAACATTCTTAATATGATTACAGTTTCTGAACCCGTGTCCACTTTTTCCACAGATTAAACAACGATTATTTAAAGGAGAATCTTTCCTCAAATGCCTATGTTTTCCACAGCAATAACAATCCCCTCTGGTTAAATGCTCCTCTTCTGGAGTTGGAAGTCTCTTTATTTTGCAATATAACGTCCTTGCTTCGTACCAAGCCGAATGCACCGGGCGATTATATTGTTGTTTATCTTCTGACATTCTACTGGATCCTTTCTCATTACTTTTATTAAATCTTTCCGATGGTATTCTACGTTCCGTTCTTAATATTGGTTGTCTATCGTTTGATTCATTCAATCGAGCTGAATTTCTTTTATGTTCAGGATTCTCATATCTTCTAACTTGATATTTGTCTTTCTTTGCCATTTCTGTATACGATGTTTTGGCGGCTAAAACATCATTTCTTTCTTCTTTTGATATGTTGTCCTCATAAATCTTAGCTTCCGCTCTCATTTCGTCAACCGATATGTTAGGTTTGAAAACAGATCGATCCTTCAGAACTTGAGATTTTATCCTCTTTTTCAAAAGTTCACTCAAAATTTCTTCATCGCTGTGTTTCCTAAAATTTTCAATTGATTTCTGAACCCTTAATTCGAATGTTAAAAATCTTTCATTCTCAACTTTACAAATTTGGCTTAGTTTATCCAATTCTTCCAACAGCGGTACTTTCTTTATAAATGTTTTCTGGAACCAATTTTTGGATTCCACATCTGACATTAGTTTCTTACCTTCTTCTGTTGCATTCATCCAAAGAATTTTCGCTTCGTCTATCAACAAATAGTTACACATTTCCGAGAATGTTAACCCAAAAAATTCTGAGCATTGGTATATATCTCTATACCATATTTGACCTTCTTCAGAATCCACTCCATTGTACTCCTTCATTTTCTTCTCGAGGGTTTCCTTAAAGATTGATTGAAGTTCTAGTTTAGGAAGCCTCAAAACTTTTATTGGAACACCAGCGTGGTCGCCAGTTAAATCTCCAGGTTTCACTTCAGTATTCATTATAACAACAAGTAGAATTTATTAGTTATTTACAATCTTTTTAGAATACTTAAACAAATAATAATCACAACTCTCATAAATTTTCTTGGTTATTGTTTCTATGTGAACCATGTTTCCTCAATCACGTTTTGTATTGTTAATTCCAGTGGATGCATAAGAAATGTGAAAAATAAATGTTAGATAAGCAAGAGTTTTGAATAATTTTATTTAAATGACAATTATGGAATATGACGAATTTACCCCAGGGTGGGGTAAATTCGTCGTGTTCAGATTTTCGCAATTTAATCGGTCATAAAATATTTCATTTCAAGAGGTGTTTGTAAAGCGTGTCTATGCCGGCACTTAATATTGAAGATCACAACTACGTAGAAATATTTACATTAGAAAAATGTAAAAACTGTCGAATTTGCCCAACCCCACCCTATTCGGGTGCCGCTGATTTGATAGAACAACTCGAATTATGATTTGGATCTGTTTCAAGCTGGTTCAATATGCTTTAAGGAACGTGACAGAGACAAATGGCAACCTCAATAAAGCCCGGTATGTTAAGAGATGAACGAATACGTTCCGTAGGTCAAAGTCAAGCTTGACAAGCGTAAACAACCTAGATACCTAGCACAGCCCAAACGAGAATTATCAGTTTTTTCACCGAGGTGATATAAAATTTATAATTTTCCCATCTCCCAGACACTCTTACCAACTCCATCATGCAGCAACACTGCAACTGGGTTTACTTTTCTAACATCACTAGAAATGTTTTCCGGTTATTAGGTAAAAGAAGTTAAAATGTGATGTTGTAGATCCACAAATAAAGCAGTGCTAGACATCAACGAAAAATTTTCCATAACATGTTATGACTTACATTTGTATCACAGCTATTTTACATTTATATGTTATTAATTTTACACGTCACAAATTTTTCGAATATTTATTGAGCAAAGGTGTCCCACATTAATATGAAGACGAATAGACTGTATTTTAAGAGATTTGGCGTTAATCTTCCACAATATTTTTTAATTCATCCTTAAATTATATAGAATTTCTTGAGATTTTCCACTTCTTTCATCATCAAACCCAGGAGTGCTACCATTTTTGAAATACATAACACGCGTTTTAACGGTAGCATAAGATTAAGAATTCTCCTTGTATGTATCGTGAAACATATGATTTATGTTGGGTGAGTTTCATCATTGCAATAAAAAAAACTTGATAAAATTTCTGTACTAAACTTGATATATCATCATGACAAGAAATTTGATAATGCGGTACTACAAATTTGAATAAAATTTATATATTAAAACAAATATAAATTTTAAACACGAACACACACATACACACACACACACATATATATATATATATATATATATATATATCGTTATATGAAAAAAAGAAAGATTCTGTTAGGCTATGGACTTATTGAACGTACTATGTACATCCAATTCTTTGTGGTATTTGTGGACATTAGAATAAATGAAAATATTATGTTCTAACTTATTTTTATTATTTTACTTAGCCTTATTATTCCGAAGATAGAATACCGAACATTAACGCATATAAGGCGCGCTTTATTTCAATGTTGAGTACTAAAATACACTGCGCTCAACATATGCATGGTATGCTTAGCCAATCACATCCTTAAAATTCAAATCTGAGTATCCTTTGTAAAAGCAGGACAGGCCTGTTCAGAAATCATCTTACAAATCCCAAAAAAACAATTTACAGCTAATCTGAAAATATACCTCGAAGTTATTTCAAGTGAACTGACATTACAGTTGCAACCTCTGGATGTTAGCATTAATGAAAATTCATACAAGTCCAAGTTTGATACTAAAATGAAAAATCAATAGCAAGTAATAAACAGGTTTGTGAATGAGTCCTCATAAGCGAGGAAGTTTCAAAATTGATGCCATCTTAAATTTAGTGGAAACAGGGTGATGGTGCAAGAGCGGGCGCAGCGATTTTATGGCTGCGGCGCACCAGAAGCGGGGAGTGAGCGTCCGGTCGGGGGACCACATTTAAAATTTGAGTTTCACGTTTTATACACCAATTCGCCACTTGAAGGTTCGTTTGAGACTGCTTTGATTCGATTGACAACGGAGAAAATAAATTGATCAATGCTGACGGATGCGAGTTATGGTTTGCGCTCATTTTTTAAAATTAACTTTTAAACAATTCATTTATATCGATCTGACGTGAATATTTCACTACGTGAACGTTATCTTCATATTTCTGACGCATAGAATTTATTATTATATATCGGATTTATTATTGAGACCAGAGAAGTCTGAAGCTTTTATCGATTCATTTTTCAATTCATTAACGAGTCCGTTAATAATTGTGCACATTCGATCACACTCAGTTTTATTTTTTTGAAATTATATTTCAAAATTGCACGCTTTATCATATGAAAAAAAATCGTTAAGTATTGAAGAAAACTTCTATTTAAATTCTTGTCAAAATACATTGCATACATTGATTTCATACATTCGGTTCAAAATAATTTCAGTAACACAATTCATGAATCCAATTTTAATTAGCCCCATAATCATAAACAAACATTTGATTTAAAAAAACAAAATTACAATTTTTTTGATTTCACCCAGATTATACACAAAATTAACAAAATTCAAAAAAAATATTGGATTGGACGATGTTACAAAATAAAATGGATTTGATTTCCAAACATTGATATTAAATCACTCAAATCGATATCGGTGTCAAAAACCAATTTCCCGAATTCTTTTTGGCAAATTTTCGATAGATTTTAATGATGAAATTTTTGTTTTTATAACCGAATACGAGAATCTGATTATGGCATTGAAATTCCCAACAAAAAAATATCGTAAAGATTTTCAGTGTTAGTAAGAAAATTTTCAAGATTTTTTGATTGTAAATATGTGACAAACTCAAACGGTTGAGGAATGTGTAAACTCGGAAATATTTGAAATTCGTTAATGATTTTATCACAAAACACAGGGATTTCATTTGTTCTTTATGGAACATATGATGAATTAATATATCAAGAAAGTGACGATTCATATTTTGCTATTAAAAATGAATATGATTTGGGAAACTGCTACGTGGAAGAAAGGTTCCATACTTAATATGATGCATAAATTTATCATATATAAATTTAGTCTAAATTATTTAGAATATTGTACATTTTATTGTTATTTTTGTGATAAAAGCTTATCTGAAACATTTTATACTATAAAATGCAATAACATCGTGTGTATTTTATATGTACTGGTAATATGGTACAGTCCACCCTCGGTTTTGGGGCAAAAAATATAAAATTTTGCCCCAAAAACCAAAAAACACCCAAAAAATTAAAAAAACATCGAAAAACTAAATAAAATTTATTCCAATTTTTTAAAATAATCAGTTATTGTTTTCCCAAATTTAAATTCCTTCCTTAAAAAATTATTAAATTGCATTCTAAACTGGATGTATTCTTTTTGAACATCAAAAGGTGAACATTTTCCAATTCTTTAAGTTTTTCCCATCCCAGCTTTAGTTTATCATAACGAACTTTTTCACAAATTTCAGCTTTTCCGGTCTCCTTCTCCAGTAATTCTGATAAATTTTCTTCATAAACCTCAACAATAACGTCCTCTATATCTTCTTCAAGCATATGAATTTTCATATTTTGGTTGGTTTCTTCTTTTTTTGGAAAATGCCTTTTTGAAACAATTAATAATCGATTCTATGGATATTAACTCCCAGGCAATAGAAGTAAAAACAATAGCATTTTTAATATTAATGTTTTTAAATGGATCATTATTTAAATCATCTTCTTCAGTTGCCAAAAAATCAACAAGATAATTATTGTAATGATCCTTGAATGCCTTTATGAAACCCATATCCAATGGCTGTGTTATGGAAGTTGTTTTTTTTGTCTTGTGTTTCCAAACTTAATGCTTTTTCTTTATAAATTACCACACACTTCCAACAACAATCAGATAATAAAATTCGGCCCCCTTTGTCTTTAGTTACTTTCAAATTAACTTTTTGAATAAATTTCTTATCACCAAGTTAGAAATATTTTTGTAATAATATTCAATTAATAACGATTTGAACTTCTGTTAGTTGGCATAATGTTTAACGAAAGCACAAGTTAAAAAAATAAACAGTTAATTAATATAATATTAAAAGTTTATTCATTATTTTTTTAATAAAAAAGCTTGTAATATTTTAAATTTGGGGAAATTTTGATACTTATTTCAGACCAAGATTAAATATTATTTTTAGGTTAAAAAATATGCCCCAAAAAACGAAACATAACTTTTGGAATAAAAACACAATATAAATAATATTTAATAGTATGATTATCTTAAAACCTGCCCCAAAAACCAAAATTTCCCCAAAAATCAAGGTGCCCCACCATCAAGAGTGCCCCGGAAACGAGGGTAGACTGTACATTAAATAACGACACAAGACTATACTTTAAATTATTCAAAGACATCAGCTCAATAATAATAGAACCACTATCAACGAAATAAATTATAAATTTATTTATGAAATTATAAAATATTAACTCGATCATAATTTCTCTAAATATTATCAAAACACATTAATGAATTCAAAGAAAAATTAAGTAAATCGAAACTTTTATTAGGATAGCAGAAACAAATAAGAAACTTTATCATTAATCAAAATATATACAAACAAATATATACATAAAAGAATCAATAAATATCTGAAAGCACTGTATCGCAACACTCCATCGATTTGTTTACCATGGTTACAGAATGAGATAGACATTATAATATCACAAGATATTGTTATTTCCATTTGGATAAAATCTGTTTACATAAAATCAGTAATTGCCTCATAAATTCAATTAAAAAAAATTTAATTTTCTAAAGAGATTAATTTTGTGACTATTTTTATTACAGTTCCACTTCCTTGGACGACAGATTATCAGAGTTCTTCGAATCGTAATTCAATTGGAAACTCGAATGAGATAAATTATTGCAAGCAACGCACAAAGAATGGTGGTATGATTTCCGAACCCCATATATTGGTGAATGGGTTTTCGGTGATTCTCCATAAAAATCTCTTAAAGAATCAATATTTTCAATATCCACCTTTGGTTCATTGCTTAAGAGATCGGTTTTATTAGTTTGAAAATTGAATCCATTAAACACCCATGGATTGTAAGAGTGGATCAATTCCTCATTACTGATCTCATTTTCCGAATGTAATTGACTTTGCAATGTCTAATTTCAAAAATAATATAAATCTGAAGGATTTAACAGATTGAACTAGTAAAACAAAAAAAATCAATCTATTCTTTATGCGGACAGAACTCTACTTGGCCAACAGATTTTTTTTATCTTTTTTAGAAGGGAAAATTACGATTTATTGTGTTCTTAATAATTATTAAAATCTTTTGTAGAAGGGAAAATTTCATACAAAAAATTGACAGCTCTATTTTGCAATTCACTAATAACATAATAAATTTATTATAAAGCATGGAAGGAAAACAACCAAAACATTTCTATTTAATACAGTTTAAACATTTGTGGATAATTGCAAAATGTTTTTTTGTAAAAAACTTTTTTTATGTACTAGTTTGATCAAATTTTTACATTATCATTTATTGTCATCGAAATTTAGTAAATATGCAAAGTTTCTAAATTCCACGGATACATATTATATATAAATAGAAAGTAAGCTAATAAAGAGAATGAAAAAAGTACAGGTTACTCTCTGTTTACGTCAGCTTAATTTATGCAACTGCTCAATTTGCTATGTGATTCCCCCTTTTTCCTATGCTGATTGTGAATAAATCACAACTGGACTGATCGATCTCGCATCTTAAAATGTGACATAACTTATGTGATTCGTCAATTTCGAAGAATTAACCAAAGAATTATGTTTTCAACAGTCAGAAAAGGAAGATGAAGAAAAAAACTACAAGAGCTATTAAAACTGCAAATCTAATCAAGGTAATTTTGACCGATTAACTTTGAGTTAGACTAATACTTGGAAGAGATCCGAAAATTTGAAATTTAATTTATTTTCATAAAATATATTAATAAAATAAATTTTATTAAACCAATTAAATATATGTTTTGGTAATTAATTTCAATGGTTTGACGATCATCATCAAACAAATTAAATTAATTAAACAAATTATGTTAATTAAATTGAGATAGAAAGATCAAAAAACTTCACTTCTAGACTTACTAATTGAGAAAAATAAGGCTATTATGAGACGGAGATCTAAAAAAGCAAACTGACAATGACTTGTAAACAAATTCGATCAGTTCTAGAAATCTAAATATCATCGTCATATGATTATGCCGTCTACATATAAAAATTTGTAATTACTCAAAATGAATAATGGAAAAATTACCGAAAGAAATTGCTTTCTAATAAACGCACAGATGTTCAAGAAATGAGAAACACTCTAACGGTGCCCAGTACAGAGAAATATCAAAAAATTAAAAATTCCATCCTTAAAGCATCAGAGATAATGTAATAAATTTAACAATAATATCACTAAACCAAAATTTGAAAGCATGTTCATCAATAAATCTTTCACATCGTTAAAGTTGTATGTCCTATCTTGTTCACCAATATATGTGTAATGGCTGTAACGACAAATGTATGGGAGTCATCATCGTAACTGAATTCAGGAACACAGTAGTTATGAAGGTGAAACTAATATTACTAGACATAAAAAAAATTGTAAAATGAACATACAATCTTGAGAGTTAACAATTCTGTGTACTCAATTTAAGAATTATCAGGATAGACAAAAGTATCACTCTTGTGAAATATCCAGATCCTAAAACTATAGTCCAAACTGCACCCTACAACTTTGTTCGGGATTTTTAAATGAACTGATTTGATTTGATTGAACTATTGATTTAAATGATTAGTAACCATTTTATACAGGTAATTAAAAAATTCATCAAGTTATGACTTGAGGAGTTAGTTAAAATTTCATCTCACCAAATAATTTATTTAGAAAATTCAAATTTATTTTACATCTTCAAAAATTAAAAAAGAAACTAAATTCGAATTTTTAGAATTATAAAATTTAAACATATTAATTCAATATTTTTAAAAGTATATGAAAATTAAAAAATAATTTAAAACCACAAAAATGGAAACGTGTTAATTTAAAATTTAAAAAAAACATAAAAATTAAAAAGTAACTTAGAAAATTCCACAAAATAAACTAACGTATATTTAATTAAAACATTGGTATAAACATAAAAATTAAAAAAATATTTTAAGAAAAACACTAAAAAGAAATAATTCAAAAAGTTAAATAAATGTGTAATAACTGTTTCACGTAAACACTTTCAACAAAGTTGTTGAGTCACTTGATTGAGCATTAATTGCTGGATTAACTGCTTTAATTATTAATGCCTCACGCGAGACTCTTCAAATAGTTTTTTAATTGGTGTATAAAACTTTAAAATTATTTACTTTAACAGGAGTTTTACAATGTTTTTATGTTCAGTAATATTACTATTACCACTTAAATGACCATGCTCACAAACCCGTTTACAGAGATGAATTACCCAAAGTTGAACCATTACACTCAAATTTATACACAAGATCGGAGCATAAACTGAAAGGAGTTTTCAATTTATTACTGAACATATTCTGGATTTTAAATGTTTTAGATACGATTTGGAAACTTGTGCTGAAGAAAATGATACCATATTTAATATTTAAATCAAAAATTCAAGCATGTTTGCTTTCTGATGAATTTAAAAATCGTATCTTTGAGCCAAAAATGATTATCTTAGTCAGGAAATTTAAAATATTTTAAACTTTTGTACTAAGCTCTTAAAGTAATGGAGCACCTTTTAAATAGCGCGCTATATGTGTATTTTCCAGTCTAGAGAAAACATTCCAGGTAAAAATCATAATAACTACATTGAATAAGTCTTGATGTGCCCGTTTATTATTTATGTAGTAACTTATTTATTTATTTTGCAACTTTCAAACCTCATGATAAAATAAAAGCTTCGTTCTACTGTAAACAATTGGATCGATTGAATAGATAAATTGAATTCCACGACAAATAAAATTAAAGTCCTAGGATAATAACAAAAAAGCATAAAGGGAATCCATATGTCTCCTGCTATATGATTTTCATATTTCACAATCGAAGCAATATTATGTCAATGTCAAATATTTTAAGTATTTTAAATAAGTTGATAAAGCAATTCACTGAATATTATAATTTAAAAGCTGGTTTTTATAAGAGGAACGATGAATGAAAATGTGTAACGATGTGCATTACATTTTTTGATAAATAATTAATAATATTATTTGGTTCTTATTACTTTAACTTATCAATGCTTAACAAAATTTTCTTAATAATGATCATTGTCCTTTTTATTATGAAAAACTACTAGAGTTAATTAATTTCCTGAATGGAACTAAATATCATATTTAACTTTTAAATAAATGTCGTAAATTTAGTACCTTCGAATATTGAAAGGTTCATTGTACATTCTTCAAGTTATCTTTACAATACCATTATTTTTTACAATAGTGTTAATTTGGCGATTGATATTTTCGCTATGACAACTGTCAATGTTGAGCTTCATCAGAAAATGATAAAAACTTGTTTAGAAAGAGAACACAAATTCTCAAATCACCAAGATGTTACAACGCATCATACGACAAGAAGCATATGAAGTCTCTCAAATATAATTTAAATAATAAATAATAGATGTATCGTTATTGAGAAAACATTTTAACAATAAAGCTGATGAAATAAAACTTAATTAAAGCGTAAATGATCAGTGTAACTTTAAAAAGTAACTTTGTTGGCATGAGTAGAATAATAAATCAAATACTAATTATTTGTCACAATCCATAGAAATGCGTAAACTGTAGGCCTATCGCTTTAAAGAATGAATAAGTGAATAGATTCTGATAGAATAAAGTAATTAAATTAATATTTTAACTTGAATTGTCGAAGCACCTTCAAAACCATTTTGATTGTTCCTTTATGAAATTTCTGTAAAAAAAGTTCTAATCTCGTTGCTGTAACATGTTTTTAGAAAGTATTTTTATGGTTTATTTTTTAACTGTTTATATTGGGTTGAGGAATTTTTTTCCCGCCGTTTTTTGAAAAATTAAAATTTTATTTTTTAACAAAAAAGTTACTACAAATTAATCACAAATATTATCTCCGCCATTGTTCACGAATTCTTCCCAACGTTCAACGAGTTGCAGTTCTTCATCATTGTTGAACGAAACACCACGCAAAGCGTTAGAAAGCGAACGGAAAAGATGAAAATCAGATTGAGCCAAGTCAGGTGAATACGGAAGGTGCGGTAACACTTCCCAACCAAGCGTTTGAATGGCTTCTTTTGTCATTCTGGTAATATGAGGACGTGCATTGTCGTGTTGCAAAATAACGCCATGTTGTCGATCCGGATGTTTTTGT
>MQRK01238736.1:129304-148290 GCA_001938485.1 Girardia tigrina | reverse complement strand
TGAGCTCTACACGAATCCCATACTATACATTTCCCTTCAGAATAATCCACACTCGGAAACATCAAGTTAATCCATTTAATAAGGATTTCTTGATTAACCCATGCTTTATCTTGTGCTATTTGATTCCACCTACTATTTTAATAGTAGGTGGGAAATTTTTTGAAAACTTCATTACACCTACTATTTTATGTCCACCTACTATTTGATGTTATCCGTTAGATGTAAGCGTTGGAGTTAGGGATTCTTGTCAACATCAAATTCCATGGATATCTCGATAAAAAGATTTTTACAAGGAGACCTGGACTTCCTGTTATTGTTAGCCTAGTATTTTAAAATAATTTATTGTTAACATAGTTGATACAAATTTATAATATCTACCAGTAAATATAACGATATTTTATGTTTACCTTATTTTAGCACAAAAAATGTTTTCTTGTTCAAGATGTAATAAGTAATAAAGACATTATTTTTTATAATATTTTTTTAAAAAAATAAAAGCAATCAAATGCCGATATCGCTAAACAATGACTGAAGTTTTGTGATGAAAATTATAGTTGCAGAAAAGCTCTTTCAGATTCAAATGATGTCCATGTTATAACCCACAAATGCGTTATACAAATTTTCATGTTCCTTCAAAAATACTCATTTGTTTCGGGATAATGAGTTTACTCATCGAACGAGAGAGAAACTTAAGTCGCTTTTTATTTTGTTGACATTTCCTTAATAATTTGTTCTATTGTAAATGGTGTTGGATTTTTATCAAAATCATATATGTGTATATATAGGGTGTTATAAAAATAGCGTTTTTCATAATCTCTTCTATATATACCGGTATATGATATAATCTCCAATAGTAAGACAGAAATGTAATTTTAAACAAAAACGGAATTATACATAGTTCCCGTCAATATCAATTGCCTCTTACAGATGGTGTTTGGAACGATCCAGCGCTCTTGTTAGGGCATCCTTGTTCAAAAAATGGACTATGCATATGTCCAATTTCAGATTTCAGAACACGAACTGTTCCAAGAGATTCATGTCTTGTTTGACAAGAGTAATTCCATTTCGCTCATAAAGGGTCTGCGTCCAGACAGACGTATGTGAACGGGTATTATCGTGCATGAGATGCAGACGTCCTTTTCTAACGGTTTTTCCGATCGTCGGCAGGAAATCCACATAACTTTCAGCGTTAAAGGTTTGATTTCTCTCGAAAACTTTGAAACTAAAATCACCACAAAAATTACAGGTCACAAGTATGTGTAATTTCTGGTTTGCAATCGTTGGCCGGTCGCTGTCTGCTCTCACTCAATCATTGTTTTACCCACAGGGATCACTTTACACTCACTTATCATCGACAACTACAATGTAACTATTCAGATTTTAAAGCAAGTGTTGTGCTTTCTACACTCTCTTGGTCTTGTAATTTTCTGTTAATTGATGAAGAATCCACCTGGTGTAGACGCATTTCATTTTTAATTTCTCCGTTACAACTTGGTATGCTGCATTTACGATGATTTCTGCCAGATTAGCGATTCCTGTAATGCAAAAATTCCTATATTCATTATGCAGCTGTTTCCTCCCCAGCCCTTTTTCTAGTCTGTTGTTTCTGACAATGGTCTCCCTGAGCATTCTTTTTTTGTTGTTCATTCACCTTCATTTTTTTATCATCTTCATAAAAGAAACTGTCCTGTTCAACTGACGTATTCTCGTATTAAATTAGGGTTGAGTAAGATGTCATAGTACTGTGTTTTATTTATAACGTTGGAATCATCAGTTGTTTAAAGCGGTAATTTGTAACGCAAAAAAACAGATTTTTTCATTTTTATTAATTTTGGCGGATAGGCCGTCATCTTCATAACAGTTGATTATTAAAAAGAGTTCTACTTGTATAGTGCAATTAATGGTATATAATCAATACGTCATCAGTACACCATTTTAAAACATTCAAAAACTTGTAGAGAATGTAGTTTTAATGTTAATTTTAGTATCAAAGGATCTTATATCAAACGTTTCACGTGTCACTTTCTCCAATTAATATTTAAATTAGCTTCCCAGAATTTTAACATCTTCATATTTAATGTCCACCTTAAAATGCTTTTAATGAACTGCAACATAAATCCCTCTGTTCAGGATTCAATTATTATTATTATTATTATATTGTTATAATTATTATTTATATCAATCAATCATTCTCTCTTTTTCTCTTTACAATTGAATGACAATGTGTAATAATTTTTATTCGTTTTTTGTTTTATAATATATATATATACATATATATATATATATATATATATATATAGTTTGTCAATTCATCCTTTATATGAGCTCTGTTTAACACAGTTTTATTTTTGAAACGACGAACTTATTTTCTTTTACGAGAATATAATATTATGTTATACCATTTACTGTAAAAAACATATTTCGTATAGGAAAATTAGTTAATTGTTTTAAAAATAGAAATATATGAAAAATGTTTGAATTAATAAATATGTTTATTTATTTTGTCTAAACAAAAATCATTGTTATTAAAATATTTTAAACAGATTTGTAGAGATATATCAATTTGGAACTTCAATAATTCAATAAATATTACATTTTCAATGAGTAATATCTAATGCAAGCAATATAAAAAATATTGAGCTAAAAAGTCTTAATTTAAATATAATTTATCATTATGGATCACACAATTGCTCACATTTTCATGCTCAATTTGTTAACAAATTTGGAATATTAATAAAGAAATTTATGTCTCATTCGCTCCAGTCCTTATTAATGTGATATAATATGAATGGATGTTATTTATAATCTTGTAATTAACATTTGTTTAAACAGTGAATTGTAACTCAACGTGTGATATTTAACTAAATTGCAATAGCTCGTCATACAATAGAAAAATAAGACCGTCTCTTCGATGGGTCTGGAAACCTCAGAGAATGGTGTTGCAAATTCAAGGTTGCGTTGTACGTAAATCCATCGTACATATACAAATTCATGTCACGGTGAAATCGGGAGACAGAGACAGGGTGCTATCGGTTAATCAATTGAAAGTAGAAAGAATGATCTATTGCACCAGTTCTTTTGCTTGATCTTTTACTTCATCACGAAGAGAATGAGAATGTTGAGATGTAATCGACGCATCGCTACAACATTTGAATTACAAAAGCAGAGTTCAGGAGGTTCTCTAGATCATACAAGGTGTGGCCTTTAAAAGCCATTCCTAGATCGACATGATTTAAAGACTTTGAGTTTGAGGGTGTCGCAGCATCCGAAAGCGACTGTCCTGTTCAACTGGCGTATGCTCGTTTGTCTTAAAATAGGGTTACATAGGATGTGATATTACTGTGTTTTATTTATAACGTTGGAATCATCAATTGTAAAAAGCGGGAATTTGTAACTCAACGTGGGATATGTGATTAAAGTCATTTTAATTCATAAAATATTTATAGGCATTTTATGGATAAAGATACATTTCTGTTCCCTTCTTAAATATTCCCGACGCAATCATGGTACAGCCACCATCAGTATTTATTGAATTATTTGCGACTAACTTTACATCAACGATTGTTTTAACATTTTTCAAAGTATTGGAATGAGCTGTTTGCTGGAAATAATTCAGTTAAAAATTATATTTTTTGTAAAACTGTAAAATGTTATTGATCTTTTAAATTTCAATTATATGTAACTACAGTCAAATTCCGAAAAAAACTTATTTTTTATGTTCTCTTTAATCTAGAGATAGTCAAGACAAAAAGAATTTTTAAAAGAATGTTGTATTTTAAATACAATATTTTTTACTGTTAATTAAGTTGAACAAATTAAAATTCCTAAATAAAAATATTAATAATGAATAAATTAATTTTCAGTAAATGTAATTACATTTGTAAAATTATCAAAAGAAATAAATTCATGTTGTAGGACAATTTTGAATTATCCGAAAATCTTTTTACAAAATTTTTATAAGTGAATAAATAGAAATTGTACTTCCAAACAAATTAATAGCCCAATTTACCCTTGAAAAATTTATGAGTACGCAATGGAATATTTACAACTTTGTACTAACTTTATTTTAACTAAAAATGTATATAGAATGTTTAAAATATATAATATGTTTCAATCACAATCTTTGATCATTTTCAGTAATTTTATTTGTTTTGTCAATAATTTTAATAAGTTATTTAATTTTATAATGTTTAAAGAAATTAATTAAATAAAAATACCATTTAAGTTCAATTTTATTGTAGAAAAATTTAAATAAAATTGGCAAATATCCAAATAAAAATATTTGACGCAAAATAAAATTTATCAATTTCAACGCTCTAACCGTTATCGTCAGAACAAATGATTTTTCAAACGAAATTTACTTATATAGTGCAGTTAATGATTATGCAATCAATATGTAATCAGTACATCATTTGAAAACTCTCAACAAAGTTGTAGAGAATGCAGTTTGAACGTTAATTTTAGGATCCAAAGATCTTACATATAACGCTTCATATTTCACTCTCTCATAATAATTCTTAAATTGAGGGCACAGAATTTTCTAGTGTTGTGAATTTATGTCTCCTTTACAATGTCTTCTATGTCCTGCAATGTTATTTCCACCTTCATTGCGACTGTGTTCCTGGATTCTCTAACTGAGATGACGCGAAGTCTCTCCAATGTGTGTGGCGTTGCATCCATTACATGTATATTAGCAAATGAGATCCGAACACAATCCTAACGGAGTAGGAGATGTATTGCCTAATGTGATTTAAATTTTTAAGTACGTCTCCATTTAGCATCATCTTATAACTGTGAGGCTGGATTTTTGGCAATGTTTTCAATAAAAAGCAAATATTGGAATAAACTGCAACTCTAAAATTCTTAACGTCTGAAATTATCGCTCATTGAAGTTCATGTGAAGTCCATCATGGAACGATGCAAGAAACAGTCACATCATTCTCATGGGCCTCAATGAAAATGTAATTTAAAAGGAATTTATTTCCTTCATTAATATTTTTACACAGTAGAGTTATGTGGGACGCCAAAAGCTGAGGTCATCAATAAGGGAATGAGAGCGAAATGCAAAACACAGGCTATCAAAATTTTTTCAGATGTAAAAGAAGATAACCGATTTTTATTGCATAAATAAATCGTTCCTATCTGGAGTTCAGTCTTTTTCTAACATTCCTATTGTCAAAACTTTCGTCCTTCGTCATATATCTTTAGCAGTTCTAGAAGATGTTTAAAGTAATCATTAGTTTATAGATTATTAATTGTAATTTCATTAATGGTACAAAATTCTTCAAAAGGAATACAATAGTAGTTGTAATATTAAATAATTGCTAATTTGAAATTTCAAATACAAATTCAAATTTCAATCACAAAATAATTAAACTTTCCAAATATATAATTATAATTTATTAAAAATAAAGACGTTTTACAGATTAATAATATTAATGTATTAATTAAAAATTATTGAAAAAAATAAAAAAAAATAATGTTGATTGGACAAAACACAAAACAATGTTTTTTTATAACTTTACTTTTTACAATAAAAATTTACATCAATTAATATTCAGAAAAAAATAATTAATTAACCATTATCCTTTTTTATATGCCTTGAGCGTATTCAGTAGTATTTCTACCAGCCCCTGTCTGATTTTGTCCGTATTTACTGTTTCCTGTTACTGCTTCTCTGTAACTCCGGCGTCTGTTTTGCATCCTCTGGTCTCTTACTACATTCACGTCTTCTGTCACACTTTTGACGTCATGTACTGCCTTTATCTTTTCTTTTATCTCATCTATTCCTTTCACTTTGTTAAGTCTCACTTCCTTTTTTATGTCCACATTATCACAACAATGTAACAATAATGCTTCCGCGAGGGCCTCTTTTGACAAGTCATGTTTCAGGATCTTGGCTGCGAGCTTTTCTACTTTCTCAAAAAATACTTTCGGTATATCTTCCTTCATCCTGTACCGGCATGCCTCAGCCAGGTCTTCGAATAGTGAGGAAGTTCGAGAGAATGCCTTTCTCAATCGCTCTTTATAACCTACTATTGTCTTATCTACCGCTTTGTATCGATCTTTCAGATCTCTCTCCAACAAACAAACGACTATTGTCTCTTGTTTGGCCTTCGCTATTCCTGCAAAATTAAAGAATGTTTCACATTCTTCAATAAATGTCTCCTCATTATCGCCTTTCCTGTACTTTTCAGGTAACAGTTGACTCGTGAAGATATACATTGCAGCGTTAGTCGCCATGTCAGAAGTGGTTGCAACCTCAATATCAGGATACATTTTTGTAACACCAAAATTTTTGAAATATTTTTAAAAAACACATTAAAAACATATTTTATTTTTAAGTACGTATTTGATTTTTTTCATAGTTGTTTTATTATATCCTTTTTTAATTTTTTTTTAAAATATTTGATACGCATATTAACATTAAAATATTTTTACCTTTAAATTAAAAAAAAATAATAAATTATTTTGGCGAGATGTAAATTTAAATTAACCCCTCAAAATTTGGACTTACGTTTTTCAAAATCGATAATTTAAATTGTTAAAAATCTTCTGAATAAGGAATTGATAAGATAGACCTTGATTCAAGTGGATTATGATTTATACTAGGGTGAACCCGTTTCGCCAGGTCTGGTGAATTTTAAACGAAGCACTTTAATCATCAGGAACTTCACACAGACAGAAATCATAATTCTACTATAGTATTAATTAGCGAACGTGGATATTATCACGATTTTCATTATTATTATCCATTGACTCATTTAACGTTTAATAAAAATAATGAATCAGTTTTTCAATAATGACTTTAACCACCCATTCTTATATAATAAATTTGTTAATTTATTTATACTTTCATCAGCTTTTACATATTTTGATGAAAAAAACCAAGAACAATATATTAAACATTTAATTATGTTCCCCTTTACCTAGATTCACAGAAACTAACGGAGTTGTGTGCAACCCTGTGTCAATTTTCTTTCTGTAAATTCTAGTTTCATAACAATCAGATTTCTGCTGATCAATAAGCCTAGAAATTGTAGAGTACTCTGCACTACTTTCTCTACTAATTTTATATTGGAATGTATCGAATCCATATTATTTAGAAATTGAAGTTAATGAACTTTATCATCATCATACCTTTTATAAACAAGTGGGTTAAGAGTTGTGGTTAATATAGTATTAATACGTTCTAAAATGTTTCTATATTTTTCAATGTTAAAATCAGAAATAAAATTATTTTATAAACAGCTAATAAGTATCATTATTTTAAATGACTACAGGGTTATAACAAAGCTGTTGACTGGTGGGCATTGGGGGTACTCATTTATGAAATGGCTGCCGGTTATCCTCCTTTCTTTGCAGATCAACCCATTCAAATCTATGAAAAGATTGTATCTGGAAAGGTTTGTTTTATTTTAATTGTATAAATAAATAAATATTATTACTATAATTATAAAAAGTAAGTATTTTGATGTAAAAGTATTTGGACTCACAATTTTTGTTTAAATGTTTATTTAAAAATATTTTAATAAATTAATTAATTTATTAATTAAAACGTTATATAATAAAATATACTTCAAATCTTGATTTGATTAAGTGAAACTATTTACTGACAGATTCCATTTCCATTTCATCCTTTTTTAATATTTCTGTCGTAAATATTTTGATAAATAAAAATTCCTTCATCTTTTTTGAGAGGTTTTTTTACTAAGAAGTTAAGTTTATGAATTATTCTTTATTTTATTGCAAATACATTTACAAAATAAAGTTGAACATTTGTAAAGCAAGTAACTACGTTTAATAAAAGCTAAACTGTTTTCTAACAATTTTAAGTATTGAAATTATATTAATAATAAAACTGAATATAAATTATTTCACGACCAATTAAATTGAACATATTTACTGTGAAGAATGTTTTGAATTGTGTGTTGATATTGTGCATGTAGAATGTTGATTCGGATTGTGCCTCTCCTACACAGATGGATGATTGGTATTTTCTTTGATTCTTACTAATTAAAAATAATTTAATTTAATTTTAAAGTAAAAAGATTTAAAATAATTTTTTAATGTATTATTTATTTTTTAATGTAATTTAAAATTTTAATATATTAATTTAAAATGTTCTTTTTTTAAAAATGTTAGATTTAATTTTAACCAATTAGATTCTTTATAATTAATAATTTTTATTAACAGATTTTCATTTATTGAAAATAATTGGTATGAACTCAGAAATATATTGATCAAGAAAAATGTCAAATAGTGAATTCGCTTGTGATATTGTTAATATGGCGACCACAGCTCGTGTGACAACGAACATTATGGAGCACAAAAAATTCGATGAATACTAGTCGAAATTAGATGACTTCATAAAAAATTTCGAACGTTATGCGGATATTATGGGTATAATAGAAGATAGAATATTAGTGATGGTGACGATCTTCATGACTTCATCAGCAATCACAAAATTTTCAGAAGCAGATGGAAATACGTATAAAGAAAAACTGAAAACGGCATTTGTAAAAGAAAAATCTCTGCTTGACACAATGAAGAATATTTTAAATCTCCGATGGGGATCTTCAGATCCGGAAGAAACGTTCAAAAAAGCCGAAGAATAAGTAACGATATTAACAGAAAGCAAACTTTCTAAGAAAAAGCTGCTCAATCTTGTTTGCATGAATATGGTTGACGATTATGAGGTGAAAAGAGAATTGAAATTGAGAGGAGCTACCGAAACAAAGGATATAAAAGATATAGTTTCAAATATGTATGAACTACGCAAAATGGAAAAAGAAGAAACAGTTGCGGCATACAATACGGTAGGTAAACATGATGAATGAAAAACGGTAGGCAAACGTAAACCACACTATATAGAACGCAACCAACAAAGAAATTTCGAAAATAGGCACACTAATCAAAGAAATAATGGATACAAACCGAGAAATAACTAGAGTTATGAGTTGTAAAATGCTGGACATGCCACGAAGAAGGACACATAAGAAGAAACTGTCCAAATATAAAGTGTTCTTATTGCAAAAAAATGGCCATATCAGGACGCAATGCAACATGAACAAGAATAGATTAAAAGAAAGAGACCAAAACGCCAGAAAAAAATGAATGGCAAAGAACAAATAGCCCACGAAATCAACAGAGGCATCAAAATCGAAGATATGATATTGCAGAAATGCATGATGACTACGATTACAACGAATATTAATAAACACAATCAAATGAAGCAAACTCGAGGAAAGAATGTTTACAGATAATAAACAAGTATACAAGTATACAAACTCTGAATAATATTTAAATCATATTTTATCTTCAATCGCTGGATAGTATTTTTAGAGATATATTTCCCTTGTACTTCTTAGCTTATACAAAATATACGCATAACTATTTATATATTCATGTATCACTTCATTTTCTACACAATCAATGGAATTATAAACTTGCAATTAAGTGAAGGAATATGTATGCATCAAAGTGATCATTTGATGATGTATTTTTTTCCATTCTTTATATTAGCTTACTTTCTAGGTCCATGGAATTTAAAAACCTATTTTTGAAGGCTTTTACTTAATCAATTTTCTTCAAACTTTGCACACTTACTCATTGTCGATGACAATAAATGATTATATGAAAATTTGATCAAAAAAACTTTTTAAGGTCCCACAATATTTTTACAACAAAAACATAAAAGTACTTATTTTATCGTGTTGGAAAAACTATTTTTTTACCAATGTAAAAAATTATTTTTTTGTAAAAATTATTTTCCAATTTTAAAAATTATTTTATAATGTATATAAAAAAACAATACAAAAAACAAAATTGTTTTATCGAAATAATTTAATAAAATTTTTAAAATTCCAAGTTAGTTTGTTTTTTGAAAATCGATTTTTTTCGTTTTTATCTCACGTTAAATCAAATAAATTTCCAAAATGGTCATTACAAATAGCAAGTGTAACCTTTGATCAAGTGTGTGAGGAATGTTTGTAATGTTTGATGTTTTGTGTTGGTATGTTGTATGCTGATTATAGATTGTGACTCTATCCAGATGGATGATTAATATTTTAATTCTCATTATCTGCGACTACTTTGATGTAAATTTACATATAATATTTAAATTTATTTTAATTTAATATCATTCTAAAATTTTAAATAATTTGATAAATGTTATATTAAAATTTTAAACAAAAAAGCAGTTTAATATTTTTTCAATATTTAATATTTATTGTAATTTAAAAAATCAAATTAGTAGAAAATATTTGAAAAGATTTTTCAGGTCCCAAATTGGTTTAGAAAATGAAATAAAGATAATAATTAATTTTATGATACAAATTTATGAAAGTTTTAGTAATATTTGACTTGAAAGCAAATCAAATTGTGATACTAATAAAAATTTTGAAAATTATATTATTCTTAATAATGTGATAACTACATTTATATTTATCACAATAAAAGATAAATGTTAAAAGTGTGTTTGGAACTATTCATCATATTACTATTACATTGACGTAACTTATTTACGATCCAATTCTGTAAATTCGCTTTCAATGTGGTCAAAAAGGGACGGCTAACAAAATTTTTATAAATATTTTAGACTTATTTTTGACGAATATCACTTTTCGACTTTTTACGAATTAGTCAGTTATTTTATAATGGGATTATGAGAGATCGAGAGAGTCGACATATACAGAGAGTAGTGAAGATTGGCTACACAAGAATATTAAAAAGATTGTCTTTGTGAATGAAAATAGCAAAATAATAGTTTATCCTTTCTTTTAAGAGATATGTGAACTTTCGAGTTTGAAATAACAAAAAAATAGTTTATTCAAATTATAAACCAAAACACGCCATTTCAAAATCAGGTCACAATAAAAAATAAATTTTAAATCTGCTCATATAGACAAGCAGTAGCAATGTCATCAAATTATTGTTATGTCATCTAAACGCGCTCAATAGGGTTTTTGACAGACCCTTTTGCACATTTATATCAGATCCTAAGATTAATGTGCAAACGGGTCTCTCGAAAACCCAATTGAGCGTGCTTAGATGACATAATAATCAATTGATGACATAATCACTGCTAGCCTTTATAAGCAGATTTAAAACTTTTTTTTCTCTAAACCTGACGATGACGGTTATACCGTCGAAATTAATTGTCGTAAAATTATAAAAATTTATTTTACAAATGAAGTGTTTTAATTTATAAACATAATTTGCCATAATTTTTTTAATTTTCTGAATTATTATTAAAATTATTTAAAATTAAGCTCCAAAATTAAATAAGATTTTATAACAACAATAGTTGTATTTGTATGACCATTTCAATGGTACAATATCATTCAAAGGGTATTCTAGATGATGATTTATTTGAAATTAATTAATTAGTTTATTTTAAGATATAAATATTAAAATATTTAACTCCTGGTTAAAAACAAAGGAGAATAAGAAAATAAATATAATTATCTTTTTTATTGATTTTTTTCGGGAATCTAATAAAAATCTAATTGAATTTAGGTAAGATTTCCATCACACTTTAGTGCGGATCTGAAGGATTTGCTGCGCAATTTGTTGCAAGTTGATTTAACGAAAAGATTCGGCAATTTGAAGAACAACGTTGGCGATATTAAAACTCACAAATGGTTTCTCAACTGTGATTGGATATTAATATTTAAAAAAGAAGTTTGATTTATTCAAATTAATTTAATTTATATTGAAAATTCTTCAGTTGAATTCGTTTTATGTATTTTATATTTAATAAAATCAAAAATTAATCTTCTTTTAAAGGAAATCTTTTTTGCATTAATTTAATAATAATATTTGATAATAATATAATCAGTGATAATAAGATTTATTATTTTTATTATAATTTTTTATTTATTATTATTATTTTATTTATTATTATTATTATTATCAAATAATTATCTTTATTTATATGAATAATTTTTTGTTTTGTTAAGTTCAAATTAGCCTCGATTAGAAATAAATTGAAGCAGTGTAAGAAATTTATTCAATTTATTCAATTCCATTAATTAACTCGAAATTCCCATATGATGAATACAATAATAATAGTCAAAAATTTAAAGAAAAAACATTTTATGGAAACGAACGACTACCAATCGTATGTTGAATTAATATTAATTAAAAGTCATATATATCTTGTGAGATATTTAAAATAGAATTATTTTAAAATCTCGATTTTTAATTATAAAAAAATATCTTGAAGTAAAATAATCCTTAAATAAAGAATACATAAAATGAATATCAATATTTATAACATATTAATATTTATATACTAAAATCGTTATGTCGAAAATTAAGAAAATTAATCAACGGGTTCTAAAAAAATAAATGAACAACAAAAAAATTTTTGTTTTAATATTCAAAGCGTGGAGTGATTTTTTCGAAATAATAAAATTTGGAACCGCTTTTTCTTGTCGTATTAAATTTTCAAAAGAGAAGCTATTTTATTGATGACCGCCACGTTAGACGACAATGAACTGGCCGGGATCGGAGCTCACATATCTAATAATGGTAATAAATAAATATCTTTGTTTAAAATATACCCACGGGAATCAATGATGAAATTTGAAAGTATGAAAAAAATCGATAAACTATGTATAACGTAACCGAAGTTCCGACATTGTAAAGATTCCGACAATTTTTTCACGTAAAACATTATATTCCAATCAATCAGTGCTTTTTCAGTTATTATCTGGTCTGGAGTCGGGATTATGATCGATCTCCGACTAATAAGAACAAAAACTAAAAATATTTTTATTAAAAAACGCCATTGAAGATATGAAACTGATTTGTGCCAAAAATCGATAGGTATAAAACATTCTATCTATTCAAGATTCATATTTTATTTCAAAAATCACATCTCAGATAGAGAATCAGCAATTAAGGATACCATGAAAAAAACAAAAAACATCTTTAAGAGCGGTTCTGAAAGACAAATCTGACGACTTGCAAGGGATATGTGCATATCCGTAATTATCATTCTTATCGTCAGAAAACTATTATAGGATAACTGTTTATAACGTATTTGTTGACAACGTTGGATTAAAACTTTGTAAAAGGCTCGTTAATCACGAGAAGATATTTTCAATATTTAAAGCTCTTATTCCTTTCAATTGCCATAAAGTTACCGATATCAACTTTGAAAAGCTTGGCTAATTATATGAAACCTCTGTCGAAAAGCGGCAATAACCATTGAAGTTTTGCATTTACTCGGAAAAGTAGGTTCAATGTCTCCCAAAAGACCAGTCAGTGACAACGTTGGAAGCATTTTGTCAATGTGATATCCGCTACTTTCCAAATATTTAAAACCTCTACAAATTTTCCTTACTCTTTCAGGGATTACTGCAACAGAAAAAAGAATATTTTTCGCTCTGACCCGAATTAAAACAAATACGAGAAGTACCATTAATAACAACCAACTAAGTGGCTGGGTGATGCTGTCAAATATACTAGGACGTTTCAGTCAGTTCTGATGAAGTACTGCAAGAATTTTGTCAATACCAAGGACGACTGGACTTTTTTATATAAATTGAGCTCTTCTTATCTTTATTAAATTCTTTATTCCTTATACTTTCCGTAGAATACACTGTAATTTATATGTCCAGCCTCTTTTCATTCTTGCTAGACTATAAACAATATGGAAATGCTTTTTAACAGGACCAAGAAATCATGAATGATGTCAGTGTGTGTGTCAGGGATTATATATATGTGTGTGTGAGTGTTACATGTTCATCAATATAACCTCCCCGAAATGAAATCCTGGCTACTCTCTGTTGAAAAAGATCTACCTATAAATATACGTATAAGTAGTTTATATTACCCTAAAAAATAAATGAAATATTAATTTTCCCTTCTACAAAAGATAACAAAAAATATCTTGGCCAAGTAGAGTTCTGCCAGCATAAAGAGTGAATATAAAAATTTTTTTTTTTATTTACTAGTTTGTGAATATAAATATTTAATTTTAACTTTTAGTTTTACATTTTGTAAAATATATATTTGTAAATATATTTTTCATTTATAAAAATTCTGTTTAAGAGTAAAACAATAATCGATATTTAAAACCTAAGTAAATGAATGTATTCTTACTAAAAAAAGTCTTACGTCTTTAAATACATTTTATCTTTGTCAGACAGAGTACTTATTGAATGTAATATGTATATTAATTTTCTACCAAATTAGTTTGAATTATTAAATCCATTTATTATTATTAGATTGAAGCCCCATTTATACCAAATATCAAAGGACCAGGAGATTCGTCAAATTTTGATGATTACGAAGAAGAACCTCTTCGTATTGCAAATTCGGAAAAATGTGCAAAAGAATTTATTGATTTTTAAATTTAAAAAACTCAGACTTTATGTCAAGTGTATTTTATTATGTTTACCGTGTTTCTTTTCCTTCTAGTTTTCAGTCATTTCTCATAATTTTTTCTAATAAAATATTATTTAATATAACGCCTATAACGAAGCGTTTTACTTATTTTAAAAATTTGCAAAAGGAATTGTTTTTATTATTGTACAATAATCACAATCTTGATGAGTCGAAGATTTTTTATTTGTTTATTTATTTTATATTAAAAAAATGAAACGATTTCTCAAATATGTTATATGTTAGAAAATATTAACATTGGAGAAATTACTGTTTCGGAATTTTAAAGGAATTTGTTATTATATTCATAATTATTTATATTGATATTTCGAACGTCCTCTTCTCTCTTGTCAATATTTAATTAAAGTCAGGTATGGATAAGTCGAAACTGTTCGGCCAATTAAAAATGTTCAAGTTAAAAGAATTTTGAGTTCACCGAATTTGAGTTAGGTGAAAAATTCTTTATTCTTTTGGATGACAATTATTTTAGGACTTTGAAAAACTTCAACTAATGACGAAATTCAAGGTAACCGAGTACGAGTTATCTGTACTCGACTCTATATTCAAATTGTTTGAAGACTTAGTTCGTTTTTATATTGAATTGTTAATGTCGCTGAATGGTTTGCTTTACTTTTTTATGCATATATAATGCTATGCTAAAAATGAATTAAACAACTACATATAATTAAAGAAATAAATAATTCCCTTTTAAATTAAATCCAGACTGTAGTGCTCAGAAAAACTGACAATTAAAAAAATCAAAAATTGAAAAAAACTGTCAATGTTGATTTTTGTGTTTTTAAAGTAAATGTGTTAAATCTACAACAAGGGAAGAAGAGAGCTACAACACAGTCAAATCCCTGAAGAATGCGAGAACAAAAAATGAAAAAGGAAGCCAAGAAAAACCACAAGGGATAGACGGTTCGACTGGGCACTATTGTGGGGGGTTGCTTGGGTTCCTGGCTAGATGCCAACAACACCCTCTTATCAACTATGAAACTCTCAGATACAACGACAAAAAATCTGAGACGCATGTGCATTATTTCTAATTCAAGTACTACATATCGACTTGGAATAAACACAACACTGGTGAATGGAACCCCCTGACATCAAATGCGGTAGCTGTTACTAAAGTAACGACTACGGCAGATGCATCAGTGAACGGATATTGTGAAGGTAGAAAACATGGCCCAATGAGCGACTCTATCTCGGGGTATTCGCATGTTATTCAAGAATAGTTTTATCTGTTTCAAATGAAATTTTGTAAAATTTTTTCTTAATATATTATAAAGTTTTATCTGTTTATTATTTATTTTAAAATTTTTATTTCAAAACTTTTATTATGATATATCAATTGCTATAACTATAAGTATTTTTTTATTTTTTATACACGTCTTTAATTTTTGATGCTTTTCTTTATAATATCACTTTTAATTTTAACATTTGTAGTTATTTACTTTTTTTAAAACTTTCAAATTAAAAAAAATAATAAACTATTTCGGCGAAATGCAAATTTAAACTAACTCTTCATAACTATAATTTTGTGTAATGGTTTAGTACAGTGGTGCGCAAACTATTTTGCTTTATGACACCTCATTCTGTATAAATATTTTTCGCGACCCCTTGGTAAATAATTGACATTTTTTTCAATCAACAATGTAGGTACAGTGAAATAAAACGCAATTTTTTTAAGAACGGTTTTATTTATGTATATAGGGATATCAATAGAACTATGTATAGTTTTATATTTAAACATGTATTTAATGAACAACTTTTCATAACAATATCAATTAGTGAGAAGGGTGAGCTTGCAAAGTGCGTATAATTGCATCTATATTAGGATTTATATTTGAAATCGAAAGTCGTAAGTCGTCCTCTCGATCCAATCGAGATCGGTATTTTGTTTTAATTGCCCCTAATAATAAAAAGTGTATTTTAAATTCATAAATTGTATTTTAAATTCGTAAATTGTATTTTAAATTAAAATATTGATAATAAATAAAATGTTAAACTCTTTTTTTTGTTAATTTGGGTTAAAATAAATTTTGCTGATTTTAAATCAAATTTTATCAAATAATAGAATGTTTAATCTATAAAATTAAAGAAAAAAATTTTAATTTTTAAAAAATCTCGTTTTAATAAATAACTTACCAGTATTTATAATTCTGTATTTTTATGTATAAGAAATTTGGTCAAAAGAAAACGAAAGTTCCTCAAGAAAAATTGTTTAAATAATTGTTATTTGTGTTATTAATAAAGTTTTGGTGTTAATGAATTATAATCTTGATCAAGAACCCAACATTAATATTTCAGAAAAAATCACTCTTAGAGTTTAAAATAAGATATATTATTTAATACAGATACCAGGTTAAAACAAAAATACCAACAATAAAAAAAATAAAATAAACCTCACTTTAATATCAATAGTATGGTAGATATGATGAAAAATCAAATAAATGAATCAATCGACAGCGAGTCACAATTAGGGTCATATAATCTTCCAATTATGATCTTCTTGGTTTGTTTGATTGACGAAATACCTTCTTGAAAACGGTGGAAAACGGTTATCCAAAAAAAAGAGGAAAGATTGAGATTGATACGATTAATAATTTGTTCTGCGGTAACTGGTAATTAATTTGTGTACTGATTTTTTTCGTAAATTTAATAATTATTGTTTACCAAATAATTATTTTGTGCTTAAAATAAATAATGGGGGGAAAATAAATACAATTCTCTTTTATTCCCTTTTCTTTCAATCTTCTTCTATCTTTTCATTTTTCTTTCTTTCATTCTTTGAAAGGCTCCAAACAAAAAAGAAATAATAGTAATACATATTCACACAAGACAGCAGAAATAAAACAAAAAAATGTACCTGTGTTGAATGTTTGGTATGATGTGTCGTATGTTGTAGACTATGTTGTCTCTCCCAAAAGTAATTGTCGAATTTATAATATAACTTTTAGATAGTTCGATGAAATTTAATTAAATTTAACAAAAGGTAAATTTAATTAAATGTAATTAATAAAATTAAATTAGAGTTGATTAAATAATATAATTTGGCAATTATTTTGAAAAGCAGTTAATTGTGGAAAATATATCGAAGATTCAAAGATCCCAGATGCAGAAGAAGATCTATATATATAGAGAGAGTGAAAGTAAGCTAATGTAAAGAATGGAAAAAACTTATTTGACTGATTTAGATTTTGTGGTTGATAGAAAACGGCAGGCACTCATGGTCCCCTGTCGAGACTATTGACAATAGGTGCGGCGGTCTAGAACTTTGTGTGAATATTTTTGAAAAACGAATTAATATAGATTTGTCTACATTTTATTTTGTTCAGTATGTCTTTTGCAAAGTTATCAAATTTAAATCAATAAATTTTTAAGTTGATGTTTTTGTGAGTTTTTAGTTTTTCTTGAGGTTGATGGAGTATTGATATAAATTTCTAAGAACCGATCAGTTGATAAGCAATGGCAAGTGTACATAGTGCCTATCGACATCATTTATGATCTGAAAGTCGAAGAGAAGATTGTTCTCCATAGAACACTCAAGATGTCGCTTTCGATGAGAAAGTCCAATAATCAATCCTCTATCAACCTCAACCTTTTTTAGTTACGTTAACACGTATCATTGTTAAACCTTAAATATGAATGTTGAATAACTGATAAATATCTATGTTTTTTAAAGTTTATTTATAATCTTTTAAAATATTTAGAGTAACTTTTAATGATCAATAATTAAATGATTATTGGTTGGAAAATTTATATTTAAAAAATCAACAAAATATAAAGGAACATGATATTAATTGAGATTTTTTCAACTAGACAGGAGCTAGAGGAATATTTATAGAATGTTTTCTATTATGAACCCTAAATTATTTTATTTTGTTCACTGGTAAATCATTATGCCAGGTGAATTTAATTCGGGTACAATACAAACCATTTGCATTTGTTACAAGAGGGATGGTAAATGATATTCGTTTCAAAATAATTTGTTAGGTTAAAATGAAAAAGAAATAAATTATATATGATAAGAATAATAACAACCAACAATTGTCAGTATGGCTGCATCCAGAAAATAGACTGTCACTTGGGGAGATAAACAAATGCTCCGTTTTTCTAATCCCATCTTATCGCCCAGTTTTCCCTAAATTCGATCTCTAAATAGTACTTCTTTCTACTAAATTAGGGTGCTGCTGTCGCCAATGCATTTATCTCTTTCTTCAATTTCTACATCGAACTCGATAATGCTCTTGTTGATTCTCCTTCCACTTTATGAGGGGTTAATTTAAATTTTTATCTTGCCTGAATAATTTATTATTTTTTTAATTTAAAGGGTAAAATATTTTTATGTTAATATGCTTATTCAATATTTTAAAATTAAAAATGATATAATAAAAGAAAATCATAAAAAATAAAATATCTATTTAAAAATAAAAAGATATCTTTTAATGTATCTATTAAATATCGTAAAATTAAAAATATCAAGAAAACAAAAATATTAAATATTTATTTATAAATAAAAATATTTTTAATAAGTAATTTTAAAAACTTTGAAATAAATTTTGAAAATAAAGTTTAAATAATTT
>MQRK01238736.1:101679-115656 GCA_001938485.1 Girardia tigrina | reverse complement strand
TTATTATATAATTTTTAATTTTTTAAAATATTTAATAAGCAAATTAATATAAAAATATTTTACCCTTTAAATTAAAAAATAATAAACTATTCGGGTGAGATAAAAATTTAAAATTAACCTCTGTTAATTTTAACCAGCTGTTAAAATCGGGCCAGACGATCACGGGAGAGCTATACAGGCAACAATTGATACGTTTGAAGTAAACAATAGCCGAAAACGGCCAGAATGGGCGACCAGACACGAGAAATTGATTTTCCATCATGACAATGCTCTGCCACATGTTGCAGTACCGGTCAAAAATTATTTGGAAAATGCCGGATGGGAAATTCTACCTCACCNGCCTTATAGCCCAGACATAGCTCCTTCTGATTACCACTTGTTTCGGTCGATGCAGAATCACCTTTCTGGAATACGGTTCACCAATGTTGAAGGTATTAAAAAATGGCTTGATGACTTTCTCGGTGCAAAAGATGAGAAATTTTTTTGGGATGGAATCCATAAATTGCCTGATAGATGGAAAAAAGTTGCCGCTTCCGATGGACAATATTTTGAATAAAATATTTTTTCACTTTTATACTTAAATAAATGGTTTTTTTAACAAAAAAAATTACGAAATTAATTAGTTGTACACCCAATAGAATATTGATATAAAATAATTGTTACAATGTAAGGCATAGAAAAACGAAAAAACTTTTGCATCATCTTAATAAATTTTCATGGAAAAAATGTTTCTTTCTTTGTTTTCTTAGAAATATAGTCGCAATTTTCTTCAAAATAAATTTTATAAAATATAAGCTTATACTCAATCAAATTTCAGATGGCTCTCATACATCAACTGGACACTTTTATCAGCTCCCCTTTGGATGTGTACCCCACAGATTAAGAATCCCTGTCTATTTACTCAAATTTATTTCTTTGTATTTATTTATTTAATATTATTTATCGATAATCTTTAAATATTCGGATGTATGAAACAAACAATTTGCCATAAAGCGCATCATTGATAAAAGAATCGATAAATGTGTAAATTTCAATGAATATTATTTCATGTAATTTATTACATTTACATAATATTTAATTATGAACTTTGATTTTTATTAATATTTTGGAAATATTTTGGGTTAAGAAAAATATTAAACCAGATAAGCATAGCTGATAACTATTTTGTTTAAACTCAATAAAAAAAAATTAAACAAATAAATGAATGGATGAATAATAAATAGTTCAATGAAAACTTAAAAATGTATTAAAAGTTTATCAACATTATATTGAACATGATTAATTTAATATTAATTTGTATTACTAGAACTGGTATAAAAAGTTTAAACTTAATTTAATCCTTTTGTGTGAGGTTGGAAGTTGTTTTTGCCCCAATGAAGTGTCTTTTGTTCTGCTATTTAAGGAATACTTCAACAAGATCTAACAAAAGACGTTAGATGGAAGTAAATAAAAGAAGTGTTTTTAGTCGAGGTCTATCATCATTGTAGTGACCACTTTTATAATTTATCATAAAAAATAAATGATTAAATTAAATCAAAAATATTGATTTAATTTAATTATTTAAAAAAACAAATTAAAATCAATATCAATAATTACAAATATTCATTGATATTAGGACATTTGATATTGGATATCGGATTTTTGTGTACTAAATGTAACTAGCTGTAGACCACCTGATTTTAGACGCACATTTTTGTTTTATACGTTTTTGTTAGTTTAGCATCTCTTCTTTTATATTTTAGAAGAACAGAATAATTATCTCAAGCGATACAAAAATGGCAGCAAAAATTGTGCCAAAAGAGCATTTGCGACATTGCATGCTCTATGAATATCGAAAAGGAAAAAAATCTTCGAATGCAGCAAGAAGAATTAATAAGATTTATCCTGGAGGGTTGGAAGAGAGAAAGTGCCAATGATGGTTCTCGAAATTTAGAAGAGGTAATCTCAGCTTAAAAAATGAACCCGAGCCAGGCCGTAGATCAGCTGTGATGATGAAGCTCTTCACGTTGCAGTCGAAGAAGATTCGAAACAGACGTTAGATGAGATAGCGGATAAAACATGGATAGATCGAGTGACATTTTTCCGTCATATTAAAGAAATATGGAAAGTCAGTAGAGCTGGTGTGTGGGTATCATACCAACTTACTAAACAACATAAAGTTCAGAGCAATGACCAGAACAAAAACTAACATTTATGGTCAAAAAGTTCTGATATGCGCGTGGTGGAGAATTAATTGGATTATTCATTTTGAAATGCTGAAACCTGGTGAAACAGTTACCTCAAATATTTATTGCGCTCAATTGGCACGCTTGAAAGAACAAATCTCTATTAAACGTCCGGTAATAGCAAATATAAAACATGTGATTTTGTTGCACGACATTGCAAGGCCGCACGTGGCAAAGAACACTCACAGAAAAATCCAAGAGTGTGGATGGGACATTCTGGCCCATCTACCCTATAGTCCGGACATTGCACCATCTGATTTTCATTTATTCACTTATATGCAACATTATCTAAGAGGAAAAAAATTTGTTCATGGGATGATTAAAAAAACGGTATACAAGAGTTTTTTGACTCTATAGATCATAATTTTTATAAGCAAGACATAATAAATCTCGTTTCTAAGTGGGTAGGTGTCATGGAAAATGATGGTGAATGTGTTATTGATTGAATGGGTTTCATTTTCGTGGAATATTTATTCTGGTTTTGTAATAAAATCCGGTATTCAATGTGAAATGACCTAATATTTAAAATTACAATATTAATTATTTTTTTAAAAAAATCATTTGTTTTAATGGACAGTAATTTTCGGCATACTCTTTAGTTTTTTAAAGAATACTGTTATCCTTCAAGAAACACTATTAAGAAATAAATCTTTAATTCAAAATATTTTCATCTTTATTACAAATCTAACTACTTTAATGATAATATATTTATGTTAATTAATAATTCATTAAATTTATATTTAGTCTACCATCAGTTTATAATACATGCAAAGAAGACAGAAAAATATATAAAAAAGAATTACTGTTCATAATTATACCTATTCTCATTCTATTGTCGGAATTCGTTGCCATTTTATACCTCATCATTTTCAATTGGCAATGGAAAAATAGTATCTTCTTAGTCATCGCAGCAGAAGTCATATTGCTCATAATAACCATCTTTTTTTATTGTCGTATAATATCCGTCAGTCATCGGCTTGAAATATTTTTACTAAACACAAATTGTCAAGTAATCCAAACCCTTGGAACTCTCAGTATTACTGGAATCCTTTTATCAAATATTGCGATTCATTTAGTGCTGCTGTTGTTCCACCCGAAATGCCAAGATTGTCGCCTGAATCTCATTCATGTATTATTTATTATAATTGGGTGCCAAAATGTTTTCTTATCAGTTCTAATGGCTTTTTATACAATTCAAATCAGAAAAATCAAATTTCTTACTCAAAATGCACAAGTAAATTATTTATCTTTAAAATTTTTATAAATTTTTTATATTTTTAATGTATAAAAAGTTTTTTTTAACTAAAAGATATATATTGAGTCACAAAAGTCCTTAAATTAATATCGTGCTTCTGAAAATGTTAGAAATTATCGTTAGGAATTAAAAAATGTTAGAACAATTTTTAAAATAAAGTTAAATTAAATCTGTAGATATTAAAATTTAGATATATTTAAATATGTAAAGTTTGAAAAAGAAATTTTTAAAATTAATAAGATCTAATTAAACAGTTCAGAATTAAGAATTTTTTTAATAGTCTAAAATGTAATATGCCAATTAAAATGTATAACTTTTAGATGTGTAACGATTTTTTAAAATTAATAAAATTAAACGAAATGATTAAATATTTAAAAATGTTATCATAATTTAAAATTAATTTATAAAATTGAAATAAAGTCAAATATGAATATTTATAAGTATTTTTATTAATATCTATTAAGAACATTTAAACAAGTCTCATTTGAATTTTTATTGCAATTACATTTAGAGTCATTAAGACTCTCAGAAAGTCTTTCATCGTTTGCCATCGTTCTAATTGGTTTTCTTATTTCTGTTTTTAATCATGATTATTCGAACAATTTTTCTAAGTTATTTTTTAAAATATTTAACCTCTAAAAAATATTAATTAAAAAATAATAATTTTTACCATTTATCAATAAATCCAAAAATAATAAAAATGACATCAAATTATTAAAAATGCATTTAATTTAAATTTTACTAAAAATTATTAAATTTAATTTTAATTCTGAAATTAAAGATATGAACTTATAAAATTATTATTTTAATTATGTTCGAATAGTCAATCAATTTCAACTTAATAAAAAAATACCAATTTCCATCTGGGTGGGAGAATCACCATTCTAAATTCAACATACTTAAATCAACATATAGCATCCATACATTTACACTTTCAAACAATTTAAAATATTCCTCACAATATCGGTTTAAGATTTATGAAAAAAATTGTTTCTCAAAGTTTGTTTAAATATAAGATTTAAACATTTTTTGTGTATAATAATAAAATTTGGATGTCTGGAGGAACTCTTAATAATAATTCTAAGGATGTTCCAAGAACACATAATAATTATAAAAAATTTATAAGAGTAAAAATATTAATTTAAAATAACATTATTACAAATTATTTTTGGCGATTTGTTTAAATTATTTTCTTTTTGGCTTAATCAGAAATTTTTGAAAACAATGTTTATCAAAAAACAAGTGTTCTCAATTCCAAGTATTAACGAAATGCTGGATTCATTGTACTATTGATTTCAGAAATGCCTGCTACAAAGGGACGTTAAAGGAGAAAAGATTATTATTTCAAAAATTACAACATTGTTTTACTAGGATTCCATTTGATATAGCTGCATCTACGGTACTTCTCAAGTAGCACTTCTCAATCAAGTTCATGGGAGAAATAAAAGGAACCAATACCTATTTGAATGACATCTTGGAATTAACAGAAAATATATATCAACGCTGAGATGTTCTAAACGCAGTACTAAGTAAAATATGAAGCTGGATTGAGTTCACCTAGTGAGTTTCTGTTGTCAAAGGAGGAAATGAAGTTACTAACGAAGTTATCAATCAGATCAGTCAAAATAAAAATTATCAGAACATTCAACAAACTTTATTGTATCGAAAACCTTAAAATCTTTCTAGGCATATGTAGTTACTTTCAGAAATTCATAAATGACTATGTAGATGGTAACAAGGTCAGAAGATAGATTCCAAGAGCATCAAGGTCAATAGGAGTGCGTCCCCTCGGACAGAGTCATCGTTGAGATTCATCATCGACAAATGCAAATGAGGTGGAGGAAACCATTTTACGTGCATACACTTGTAGCTCGATTTCTTCGTCAATTTCTTGAAATCTCAAATGATTTAAAACTTTAACAAACTCAACTATTTTCTTGTCAAATTTAACAAAAATGCATCAGCCTATCCTAAATATGGATTATCGATATAAATCATTTTAGACAACTTATTATCCAGTTCTTTCAATACAAAATCAGTCGTTGATATTTGGGAATTTTCATTATAAAAATTAGATTTGTATCATGAACATTTCAAAGATACTATAATCAAAAATTTTATTATAAAACAAAATTTCGCTTTACACTTTAAATTTACACACAACGAAAACTAAATTTTTGTTAAACAAAAAAACTGTGATTGATGCAGTTAAACAAAACACAGTAAAATAACTTTCCTAAATAAAAATATGACCTAACGAATTTTAGGTTTCTGAAATATTCGATTCGGAACAAGCTGTGTAAAAAGGCTAAAGACATAGAACATCTATGTGAACTTAGAAATGAGGAATTTGTTTGGACTACCACCGATCTGTCTCTAAGGAAATCTAGGAAATCTTTTTATGTTGGAGAAAAATGAGGTTTTGTTAAAATGAATTAAATTATTCTTTAATTAAATATTTGCAAATCATTAATCAAATTTCGAAAATGTTTCAAATAATATTGAATAAATTGTTACTCTAATTGTTTTGATATTTATATATTTATCGTTGCATCCTTTCGACACACTATTAATACTTTTCTAAATATAAAACTGTAATTTTAAAAATTATTGGAAAAGGGTCTCTTGTGAGCTATAATGGATCAAAATTATTGAATCCACCCATTAATGTTTAAACAAGACTCTTTCAATTAGTTGAAAGTATTTAAATAGCTATTGCATAAGTTGATTACATAGTCGCTATGTTAGGTTGTATAATTGTTGAAAATGTTGCTTGAAGATTAAAGAAAATCTTCATAAATATAAGGGAGAATCCAAGGGGGTAAAGGGAATAATAATCCCTCCTAGAATCTCAAATTTAATTATAGGACAATGTAGCGGGAATGAAAACTTTGGCAAAAAACTCCAATTTTATTGGTACCCAACTTTTCTTTGTTTAATTACAACTTCCTCAAGAGTTCAATAATCTATTGAGCTATGAGGCCATATTCTACGGAAATAATTTTTTTTAGATACATTAATGGAAAATACACCAAGATTTCATACCAAAAGTTTACTCTTACTTAAGTAAAAGCACTCAATCCGTCTATGCTTATTTATATTATGGTGCTACAATTTCACTAAAATTTAAAGTTAATCTATGAATTTTATGCTATTTCTGATTTATGCTTTTAAATTTATGAATGTATCAAAGAATATTACTTCAATTTTTTTTAAAAATGTTAACCCCGATAATATGGCATCGGAGTTCGTAAGCGAGGGCCGCCATCTTGCCCGTCATGCAATTCGATGAACAGAATTCCTTGGAAGGAATTTTCGATTGAAATTCGGAACGGCGAGTCGCGATTCATTAAGTAAAAGAACAAATTGAATGTTTTCAACGAATTTATTCTACGAGTAACATTCAATATATTTTACAAGAAAACCAAAATTGTGTGTGTCGTTTTTGGTGAATGTTCAATTATTTAAACCAAACTCAAATAAATATTTTTAATGATTAAAATAAATTTTTCCAGTGATAGTTAATCTTTATCGTTTTTATTGGAATTTTCAACGTTGCGCTACACTTTTTTTATCTTTTATTTTTATTCAAATTAATGTAATGAATGTGATGATTTTTTAGGATCACTACTATATGTATTAAAGGTTGCTATAAATATAGTGCGTAAATCGAGAATTAATTACATTAAGCGGTGGTCACTATAAGCGGCTTTCACTGTATATTTGAGTTTTTCATTACAATTGTTTTAATAATTTTAATGCTTTTAATTATTTTTTACATTATTTCTGATAAAAAATTGAGTTTAGGCTGAGCTCGATGATCTTGATACATCAGAAGAGATTGAAAATAATTTCGAGGAACAGTCGATCAGTGTCAATGAATTGACGTCACTAAATAGTTTCGAGCCCGACAAAATTGATCCTATACATCAAAGAGGGAAATATATAATGTATTTACGACGAAGAAATGAAGAATTGGCTAAAAATATAAATAAATAAATTAACAATTTTTGTCATTTTAACAAATACTATTCATTTATTTTTCAATACATTTTTATCTATATTTTTTATTTCTATCCTTCATTGAATTAACTAATGTATTCAGTAAAATTATTAATTATTTAAGAATTAGAGAAAATAATTTTCAATATTTTTTTATTTTTAAGTAATGTTGTGCGTTTCGTTTTTTCTCTCATTATAAATCACCAATTTTTTTGGTAAATTTTTGTATATTTGTAACTAGAAACGTCGTGGTAAAAAGAATAAGCAACCCGGGATCATTCTAAGTTACGGTTCAATATTAAATTGGTCAGTGAATTAGAAGAACCCGAATTATTCATCTTCTGACGAAAGAGTCACGAAGGTATTTTCTATGTTTTTTCTATAAATTTATTTCATAAAATCTTTTTTAATTAATTAAATCATTTTCATTGATAGAAATATATTTTAATAAATAGAAATTTATTGAAATATTATTTTAATATCTTTTCTTAAAAAAGAAATAACATTTGATATTTTTGAAAATTTATTTTTAATAGTTTCAAATTCGGATTGTAGTTGTTCGGTCAAACGGATTATTGAGCGTTTAGGGCTAGAACTAATTTTTGATAGAATTGATTGTTTATATTTAATTTAATTTGAGTTCATAGAAGTTAATATGTTTGGTTTCACGAGAACATGAGACCACATATATTATATTTGAAGTCACAAAGTTATTGAGTTCGATCACTGTGGTGCTCCGATCAAACGACCGAAACAAAAATTATAATTAAAAAGAAACTAATTGGTGTTTGCATAAACATTTGTTTAAATAATACGAATGTGAACACTGTGAAAAACCGAAAGTGTCTTCACTTTTTAAAATAAAAATCCAAGAATAATACTAAAAATATATTTCGAAAGACTAACAATTTAACTTTTTATTTCATCAATTTATAAATCAATTTAATTTTATTATAGGAATTAAATCCTATATCCAAGAGTAGGTCACTACACAAGCCCCCCTTTTGTAAGTGGAGCGTTACGTTGTTTCAAACACTTTGAAAATTATGTTCGAATCTTGATTTGATTTTGCTACGGAATTCGTTATTTAAATGTGTGAAATCAATTTCCTCAAATGGTTTTTTGCACAAATTCTGATTCGTTTCTGGTTTACAATTGTTTCGATGCCATTTATGATCAAAAGGAAAGATTTTTTTGATTTTTCACAATGTTGTATGGTCCGTCGAATCTCCCAGTTATGTTATCTCTGACTAAAGCTCCAAAGTCAGAGAAAGTATTTGTAAATGTTTCATTGATTTCCTCAGTTAACAATTTGTTGATGTTCTTAATTTGACCTACGGAAGTGATGTTGTTAACTTGATTTTGCTTTTTATAAATGGATGATATTCTTTTTGATTATCGTGTTTTATGCAACTGCTGATGTCTGTAGTGAAAGCCGTCTCTTGATTTGAAATATGAAGATTTGTTTGGCTAAGAATATGATTTTCTTTAATTTCTTCGTGTTGTGTGTAATTGTCCTTGTGGGTTCTGGATGATATGTTTTCAGTCGAAGTGGTCTGTACTGTCTTGTTCTGAAATGTTTTGTTAAAAGTTTTAACGTCATTTTGAGGAATATGTAAAATTTCGTGTCCTGCGGACATTGGACTCAACAAATGTGTTGTGGTAGGTGTTACATTAGGAGGAGAAAGATTCTTGGATTTTGAAGTAGCCACCCCCTTTAATGTTTGAGCAGTCCTATTGGAACTATTATTAATAGAAGATTGTAAAGGAGATTGAGGAGCTGATGTTAATCCAGTTAATGTAACACATGGTGTTGCAGTAGACGAATCAGTAGACTTCGGTCTAGTTTGTAGAGATGCCATTTGCTGTGCATAATTAGGGTTAGGAATTACGGCGGCAGGAATTTGATGAACGTACTGAGGTTGCGGTAAATACATCGTTGTGGTCGATTGAGGTAACATCATAGTTGCATATTGTGGAGACATCACTGTTAAAGCTGAATAATGTTGCACAGGAACCTGAAATAAAGTTGATCCATTTTGCAAAGCATATGGAACTGGTCCATTATATGAAACTGTTCCAGAAATTTCTTGTCGAGGATATAAATATTTATTTCTTACAGCTTGTTTAATGTTCAATTTTCTCTCTTTAAAGATCAATGTTTCAGATTCATTCTTGGTGAGATTTTCAGCAATTTCTTCCTTTTCAAAAGTCACAAATCCATAGCTTCTTTTCGATAATACCGTACGATCATTTATTATATTTGCGTATTTAATTGGACCGTAACTCGAAAAGAAAATTTTTAATTCGTCCTCAGTTGTATTTGACGTGAGTCCACCCACAAAAATTCTGTTTGGTATAAGTGTACCAATTTTCGGTATTGATACGTGAGAAAAAGAATTGAACTGATTTATTTGATTGATCTTGTTATGCTTCACTTTATTTATAGTTTTAGAAATTCCCAATGCCAATAAAGAGTATTCAACATTTTTTTGTACATCGAAAAGCAGTTTTTCCATAGCGTTTAATAAAAAATTGTATTTTACGTTTAACTGCGATAAATAATCTTGTTGATCTTGATATGTGGATAATAATTCCTGGATTAACTGATTGAAATTTCTTTTTGAAGAACTTTTCTTTCTTAATGGAGGCATAATCTTCTTTCTTTTTTTTCTTCTGACACCAATTGTGAAAAACTGAAAGTGTCTTCACTTTTTAAAATAAAAATCCAAGAATAATACTAAAAATATATTTCAAAAGACTAACAATTTAACTTTTTATTTCATCAATTTATAAATCAATTTAATTTTATTATAGGAATTAAATCCTATATCCCAGAGTAGGTCACTACAAACACACTTTTTTAAAAAAATACAATTTTAATCTTTCGATTTCTTTTGACTTTTAAATTAATATCACAAATTCATATGCCACCCGCGTAAGCGCAGCGCTCCGCGACATAACGACCCGGTCGGATCCCGTGCGCCATCGTTCGGCGGTGCACTCACCAACTGCAATACCGATTGAAAGCGACCTGTAGACCGGTGGGCACTCGACATGCCTGGATCCCGAGCGACAGAGAAGCGGTCGGCTCTTCCTTCCCGCTGGTGAACCTCTGCACAATTAAGAGGTGCTGGTCGCCGCCACTTGGTTTGGCAGCCGGCATCACAATCACGACGTGGTTTTTCTACTACCCCTTTTGAAAGAGAAGACTTTCGTTAATCTGGATGACTTGGGTAAATGATAATTTCAACCTATAAACCCAAGTTTACCTATAAATAAATGGAAATATATTATATTTAAACCTTCCATGGAAGCAGTGCCAGATTAAGCACTGTTAATGCAGATATACAGTCAAACTTGAGAGGCCCCGAGGCCCGGTGAGAGTACCAGACACATATTGCAATTTGCGAATTTAATAGTCAAGTACTTTCTTAGTGTCTGTAAGTAGTTAAACCAATTTTTACATTTCACTGTCAGTAGCGTAGTTGCCATTTTTGCACGTGGCAGTGGAAGTTTGGTAACTTAAACAAGAATTGCTAAACGTTAAAAATGTCATTTCTTACCCTAATCTCTAGCAAAAAAGCTACAGTCAGAAATGGCATTCTTTGACGTCCAGTAATTCTCGTTTAAGTATCCGTCAACTTCGGTGGAAGAGTTGACATCACTGCATGACTACCTAATAGATAGTTTTATGCTAATCCACAGACATGGTTCACAAATTCACACCGTTTTCGTTGTCATTCACATGCGCAAAACGCGCTTATATGCTAACGCACAATTTTTGGCAATAAGTAACAATTATCGAGTTGAGTAAATATGAGTCAACCATAAGCGAATACGAGTAACATGTTGACAGTTAAATGTTGTCCACGAAACATTTGAATTTTTAAATGTTTGATTTTCTGTCAATCGTCGTTACTAACTTGCTAATATTTTTTAATTATTAACACAATACTACAATATATTTATCTTTTTATCGCAGTGCCACTTAATTGACGGGACCTTACTTTGCTTAAAGGGTAATCCGGTACTGGTGGGAAGAATACAGATCAGTCATATTATTAAGAAATTAACATCCTTATGTTTTATATGGTTTGAAGAAAACTAGGGGGAAATTTTTTGCAAATTATTGACACTAGAAGGAAGAGTTTAAAAACATTTTAAGTATATCGATAAAGTAAGATTGCGTTCTCGTCAACATGAATAATTTAGTTAGAACCAGCATAATGTACTATTTAATTTTTAATATGATAAAAGCAAACTTGTTGAGACAAGAAAAGTAGAAATTATAATTTAAAAAACATAATCCCTTAAGCCGACGTTTTATGAAATGTAGCTTCATTACACTAATTAGATTAAATGTAAATCCATCATTAACATTCACAAAATCAACAGACTCAAAACTTTTTTAAACAGAGATATTTATTTGGTAACACTGGAAAAAGAGGATGTATAAATTTGTTGAATATTACACCGAGTGGTGAATAAGTAGACAGATATAAAGGCTTTTTATGTAAATTTATGAGGATAAACATTTGAAGATTTATTACTTTAATTAACAGATTTTTATTCTTATGCTCTTTTTTGTTATTTGACATTCTTCTTTTTTCTAAGTTTTAATATTAGACATATTTGTTAATAGTTTTGTATTTTAATCATAAAATCAGACAGTTTTACAAACTTATTAAGAAGAACAGAGTAAACATTAAAACTAATTTGAAGAATCAATAGGAAGGGCAATCTATGTTCTTTTAGGTTAGAAAACTTTATATTTAATTAATCTACTTCAACATTTTTTAATAGAATTTATATGCTACGGATAATATTACAAAGTTCCTAAGTTGTTAGTGAATTGAAAAGTTAGATGGTAGTTGTAAAGAATGTCGTTAAATAATTCTTAAAAGATCTCCACATACAAAATTTAACTTTATAATCCAATGAACATAAACATAAAAGTATAGTAATATTTATTTTCGGAAGATTATGATAATAATTGAGGTACTCGTATAATACATACAAACGGTCAATAGATTATCGTTTTATCATTTCAAAAGTATCTACTTGAATGATTGTTGATGAATATTTATTTATGTCAAATGTAAACAAACAATAAACAATAATGAGCCAATTAAAACAATTAAATATAAATCCAAAAATAATATTGATAAAAATATACAAAATAAACAGGACGGATAGTAAAAATGAGACAAATAAAAATAGCTCATACAAACTTCTTAAATACAGTTTCAAAATTATAAAATATATAAAAACCATATAATTATATATATATATATATATATATATATATATATATATATATATTACCTCGAAATATATAAACAAAAAAAAGAATTGGGAAAACAATATATATTTTATTTATGGCTTATCAGATACCAGGCCTGCTCAACCTTTTTGTACTGAAGTTCAACTTTTTTGGATCCAACTACCTCAAGATCTACCAATTTAAAAAATTTTTGATGTTTAATTAATTCAACTTCAATTTATTTTTTACTTCTTTTTAAGATAAATATATACAGTAATTCCTCACTTATCGCTATTAATGCGTTCCAGGACCACCCACGGAAAGTGAAATCCGCGAAATAGGGGCGCTATATTTATTTTAATCATATATTTTATTTTAATTATGTATTTTGATACATTACAATCACAATAAAAAATCATAAAAAATAGTTGTTCGTATTGCTTCTTTGCCTGAATTAGACGTGTTATGTAGGCTGACATGCAGCTGTCAATAGAAATTTTAAACTGTAATGAACGAATCATATTCGTATCCCAATCTTTAGCAAGTTGCTGAAGTTTTTGAGCCTTTTCACTGCAAGGTTGCAAGACATTCAAGCGTTAGGCCAACCACCTCCTCTTCCGCACCCCCTTGTTCTTCTTCCTCCTCCTCTTCACTTGCAGATTTGGTCAACTCCTCCAGTTCTTCGTCCGTCAATGGTTGACTGTGCATGTCAAGCAGATCATTAACATCTTTGTTAATGTATGTTTGTTATTTATGGAATTTTCCCACAATTACAATTTTGATATCGATTTTTTAAAAATATTTGTCATAAATAAATAAAATGTTTTTTCGACTTTCAAAAATGATAAATTTAATTTTAAATAAAACCTAACAAATAAAATAAGTATGAAAAGATTCGAAATTTGGAGTTTGAATTGGTGTGAATTCAAGGATAATGTGTGAATAATGCTTTGAACAAATTTCAATTTGAATTAAATTAAAATTGTTATGAGTTTTGAATGTGTGAAAAGAAATCGAGTAAAAATGATAAAAACCTAATAGAATCAAATAATCAAATCTTCTGTCATAAAAAAGTTTCTCAATTCGAAAAACACTGATTCAAAAGACTACTTATATATATATATATATATATATATATATATATATATATATATTATTGAGTCTTGTGAACGCAAGTTTAGTATTTCGAAAATATAATTTGATTAAAGCTTTTTTAATACAACTATTGG
>MQRK01238736.1:85195-100584 GCA_001938485.1 Girardia tigrina | reverse complement strand
ATATATATATATATATATATATATATAATGTTGATGTAGACGATTCTGATGATTTGATTGGGAGTATCGGTAGCTTTTCCCCAATAAATTCTTCGCTAATCGGAGACAAAAACTGTAAAACTTTTACTAATAAAGCTGATGGAATTTTCAGCAAAAGGAAATTTAATATTTATTCGTTTAATTATTCGATTTCACGTTCTGCAAATAAAAGAACTTAACAATGAAATTAGCCAAACAATTTTCAGTGTACAGGTTCTCCGGAAAACTGGAATGAATGTGAGAAAGCTTGTTGAGGCTCACTGGATAACGAAAGAATATAAATTGAAGCTATTGACCTGATACAAGAATCAAATCAGAAGATTTTCAGCCGACTAATATAAGTAAATCCTATTTACGGGTGACAAATGGTTTGATGTGGAACAAAACATCTACCATCAAAATTATTGTGATTATTTTAAGGAACCTCGGTCATCTGAGGAAGCTATAGTATTCAGAAAACAAAATAAAATAATGAAATCTCGGCTGATATGACGTACAACTGAAAGATTTGTCTTATCTTTGTCCTACCGCGTGTCAGGGTTAAAGGATCTGAGTATCGTTCGTGTTGTTTTAAGAAAATAAAGTTGAAAATAGTTAAAAACCAACCATTTTAAATGATCTATATATATATATATATATATATGTATATATATATATATATATATATAATGAAGCATATAAATTGTATTGGTCATAATTTCTGAACTTCCTTTTATTGAATAAAAGTATAAAAATAATTAATTTAACTAATACATATAGACTTAATTATAACCAGATAATCAAAACAGAAGAAACGGATGTCACAAAAAATATTCAGTCAATGTGGGCAAAACGAATCAAAATTATATTACTTCGGTGGAGAATGAACAAGCAATTACTTGCAGGAACAATTCGTCTTCTTAAAATATTAAATTAGTAGGTATAAAAGTAGATATATTGGATCAAATTATGTTTGGTATCCTCGCATATCATGCAAAGATTAAACCTTATAAATTGAAAAGACTCTTGTACTTCGAACGACGAAAATATATATTTATTATTTCAATAACTTAAAAAAACAAAAATTAATATGTCTCATTCCACATCTCCCCTAGATTCATAAAAATCTAAATCGTTCCATGAGACAGTCCTGAAATCTCGTTGGCGGTGGTCACTCTCGGACAAATGATTCCGTGTCAACTGGAACCATGATTGGATGATCGCTCGGTGAGTCGTCAGCACGATGAGGAGAATCGCTCAGCTTCGAGACAATCAACTCGGATCGCGGTCTTAGGTCAATGAGATTACGCAACGAATCAACATTTCTGATGGAGAGCAAGAAATTTAAGAGGACTAATTCCTTCTTTAATGACTCCTTCTGTCCATCTTTCATTACAGCGCTGGATCTGGTTTGATTTCACCCAAACGTTTTCTCCAACCCTGAACTTAATTGAACAAAAGGTTCCATTACTTGCTTGATCGGTTGAGATACCGATCAACTTCAACCGAGACTTATACCCCTAAAAAAATTTGACTGGTGGCTTATCGTTTATTCCGGGAGTGTTATTCATCAAGTAAACCGCTTCCAGGATCCCATTTTCAGCTCTCGCGGTTAACTCCTTGACGGTCCAGTGGCTCCTTTCAATAATTCCATTCCAAATTGGTCTGTTCATGGCTCGATACACTACATTAATATTCCGGGCCTTCATCTCAGCAGTAAAAGATTCGGAATGAAAAGACGCATAATTATCCGCTAACAATTCAACAGGGGCTCCACGTTCGAAGAATACATTTCTCAAATTCTTAATGACTTCCTGCGCTCCTTCATCTCTAATGAGTCTCCAGATAGCAAATCGCGATGGTCCACAGTCAATGATGGTGAGAAACCTTGACTCCTCGAACTTCGTGACATCAATTGCAATTCTTTTCCAAGTTTCGGCAACATCCAAACTCCATTTTTCCCATCGAACCGGTGCGGGATCGATAGATTGGCATCGGTTACAATGAAGTATGATTTGCCGATATGTTTCATCACTGATTTTAACTTTGAACTCCTTCGCTAGGAAAATCGATCTCTGGAGTCCCATATGCGTTCTGTCATGAATTTGATTAAATCTTTCGATATCCGATTCTAATGAAGCCGAAAGAACGTTACAACCTTCCGTGGAGCGACTTAAAAAAGACCATTGTGAAGTGATTCTCGTTAAGATGTCGGTATCATTCATCTCAGACCTAAAGTAGACCACACACAGCTTCAAATTATATTCTAAAACAATATCTTTGAGCAGATTAAGTCTTCTACAAATCAATAGCTCAGGAACCGCCTTAATTTTGTTTCTTTGCACGTTATTGATCACATTCGATATCCATCCACAAACAACCTGACTGTCGAGTCTCAACTCAATGTCCGAAAAACCCCATGAAATCACTAAGTTTAACCCCTTCACAACCGCTTCTAACTCAACTAGATAGATGTGTCGACAGTCATTGACTTTACGAAGCCAAGAAGCATCCTCAATTCTCTGTCCATCAACATCTAAACAAACGCCCATTGCCAACGTACTGGCATCACATCAAAGAATAGCTTTGATATCATCTTTCACAGACCAAGTCCCACTGGAGCAATCATTTTCCTTTATTCTTTCTACCATGTCTCCCATCGCTTTCTTCAACTCTTCATGGATCGGTCTGTCCCAATTTCCGGTAGATTGGAGTTTAAGAAACGACGTCGCAACGCGTAACCATCCACAGACTGGGTTTATTCCGGTTATTTGGCCACTGAAGGAATAAAGATCACGCCTAGTTTTGACCTCGTTAAGGTCTAAAAGCAATCTGTTTCAACGTCTCCAGAGAAGCGCACCATGATTGTCTCGAAGCACTTCCAATCACAACACTCTCACAGATGTTTCTTGTTGAAATCTCTCTGGATCTTTTGAGACTAATCCATACTTTAACAAATGCTCTTTGAACCTATCTACTGGTAATATACTTTCGTTCACGAAAATATTGTCTATACACGTCGGCAGCTTCATGAATCGTGGTATTCATCGACAGGACCTTCTCCACAATTTTAGTCATAACGGTTGGGCCCACATTCAACCCGAAACCCATTCTGATTAGTGCGTATCTCTTATTTTTATATAGCATCGTTTGGTACGGTAGCATTTCATCCTCGACGAACACCTGCACGTACGCGTCATTTAAATCCAACATTGCGCACTTACCAGACTTTTTTCTCCACTTCAGGAGTTTCTCACAGTAAACTGCACAGTTACCACTGTACACGTCCACATACTTATTGATATGTCGAAAATCAAAGACGCGTCTGATCTTGTCTGTATTTACCTGAATGACCGGAAAAATTGGAATAGTGCACTTAGGAGGTCCAAATCTCTGTTCATCATACAATGTTAAGAATCCTTTCTCAATCCACTGTTCCAAGACCTCCTCGAACTTATCTTTAACGGATTTACTAACTTGTAATTTCCACACTGATAATCAAATTTGGGTTCCTCGCCTATTGACCATTTTCATGTCAGCCTCCAACATCGGTCGTATGATACCTCAAAATTCTTCTCAGTAATTTTTGATCGGTAGACCCTTTCTCTATCACAAGCATCAATCGCGATGCAATCCATTTTCTCACAACAAAAAACTGCCTCTTTATCTATTATTACACCTCCCAGCTGTTGGATCACGTAGAGACCAACGATGGCGTTAAATCCCGGGAACAATCTATCAACGATCAAACCCCGGTGATGCATTTAGCTTCACTAATTACTACCTCAAATTCACTCTCCATACTCGGACTTTGCTGCCATCCATCATTGTGATCCAAAAGTACAATTTTCTCGGTTTACCAACAACAATGAATCAATCAACGCATCCACCTCACGGCCGTTTATTAAAAGAGACCTGGTAATTAATTTCGTTCCAGGAGTACATCCGGCCTCTACTGTGAGGTACTCCCGCTCCCGTTTCCCGCAGAATGGCCGTAACCATTACAGGCTTTGCATTTTATACCATTCCTGCTTTTCTGGAGACAGCTGAAGCACCTAATGTTAGACTTTGAAGGCGATGAGGAGCCTTTCGGACGGTTTCCTTCCATCAATCTAACTTCATAGTCATCTGACTCATGTGACCTCCCGTGAGCTTTAGCCTTGCCATGATTGAACCCAACACGCCCCCTCGAGATATTAGTTCGAGACGCGACCATCGATATGTCCCTTTGGACACTCTTTTCGACCTTCAGAAGCTACCTGGCCAGCGTCAACATCTCCGGGAGCGACGTAACCTGGCTTCGTCTAATCTCCTTTTGACATCAGTCGGCAGACCCTTATAAAAGGTACATAAAGATAAATTTTCCACACGTCGCGAAATTTCGTTAATCGAAGCACAATACTCGTTAACGGTTTCATCGTCTTTCAATTTGTGACCCAGCAACTGCTCAAATGCGCCGAAGTCGTCTACATCAAATGCTTTAGTTAAAATTGACATTACTTGCTCGTAGCTTCTCTGCTTCTCGTCGATATTTTCATAAATCCTGAAGACAGCTCCCTCCAGAAATAATGGCAAGATTTTAGCCCACTCTTTGGGATCGGAGATTCCCTGACATCCAGCGATGATTTCTAACTTCGTAATCCATTCTCTGATTGGAATCGACTTTCCGTCGAATCGGGGAATAACCGCCAACAACATTTTGATGTTCATATTTAGCCCGGATAGCTTGTACTTCGAACGACGGAAAATATATATTCATTATTTCAATAACTCAGGAAAACAAAAATTAATTTCTCATTCTACAACTCTATTAAGAATAATTGTTTACAAATACAATAACTATTCATAGATTCACATTAGAAATGCAGTCTTAACGTTAAATATTTTTAATTAATTAGTAATTTTATTATTATCAAATAAAAAAATAATTAAAATATTAAGAATTCGTATTTAATTTATCTAAACTAAGTAATTCATTTACGACTCAAGTCAGAAGAATTAAAATAAAACCCAAGAACTTTAATTAAAGTTCTCACCCCTTCACTCAGAACCAGTTACACCAACCTCATATTTTCTTTCTTGTTTCTAGAAAATATTTTAAAATAAACACCATTTTAACTGAAATTATATATATACGAGATGTTTCATTAATATTATTTTCATTATAGTATTTCATTATTGTGTTCAATGTCATTTAGATTCGCTATTATTTTCCTTATTTAAGTATTATGTCATAGGGATTACAAGTGTCTTATTTGACAACTTCATCGAATTCCTTGAGAAGTATGTCAAAACAGGATCCCCTGCTTCCTGTTTGTAGCGCATGTCTTCGAATGGAAATTCGATTTCCGGAAAAATCTGATTTTTGAATGACTTTTAGGAACATTTTATGGAATATCTTATTTTAAAATTAAGAATTAAATTTCTAATTTTTTGATCATCATAAATATATGGACAAATGTACAGAATGAGGAAGTAGAAACTATTAATATTATATTTCCATTTATTTTAAATCTGACTTGTAGATGTTCCAAAACATGGGAACTTTAAGTTCTTACAACACAAATAAATAAAGATCTTCCCGAAAGATCTCTTAATCTAAAATAAATATCTGAATGTTTTTATTTTACCATAAAAATATTTTAATAGTTTTTTCTTGTTTTAGTATTATTAATTTTAATGTGAAGCATTTAAGAATAAAATATTATATAATAAAAACAATGAATATTTAATGAAGTAATTAGCAACAATAACATGAAGATAAAAGAAAAATAGTGAAAAAGGAGTTGAATAAAAATATATATATTAAATCATAATATAAATTTTAAACATCGACTTTTAAGCTAAGAATAATATTAAAATATATGAAACGTAAACAAGTTTTTTATTGTATTTGGCCAGATGGTGTGAGGGTCGGATCAGGTAGGACTCGGTCATAAATGTAAGTTTAAATACCGTTGGCTTGTTGGTTTTGACTTCAATGTCAAGCGATGTAATTAATATAATATTATGTTTCTTCCGGAACGTAAATTCTGCATCATTACACTTCAATTGTCGTAATATAATAATTTAAAGTTGACATTATTGACGTAATATTTTGTGTAATAATTTATGATTATGTCACAAATGAAATGGAAGCTTCCAAATTTATACATTTGTCAAGTAGTATATTTTAATTGTTGACATTTACTGTTTGTATGAGTTATTACTTTAATGATCAAAATTTTGATAAATTTATAATAATATTTCAAAATTCAAAAATTTTCCAAATATTCTCCATATTTTTGAAAAAATATAATTTGAAAGATTTTAATACAAATGATGTGAAGGAACATGTTACTCCTTAAATTGTGTATAAAATTAGAAAACAAACTTTTTAATTAAAACCTTCTGGAAATGCAATTTATAACAAATATTTCCATAATAAGCAACTTATATGCACAAAAGAGTGTTCTACTTGAAGAGTTAGGCACCATTCAATAATATTACAAATATATTAGGTTGGAAACAAAGTTCTCGCACAACTTTTATTAACTTTTATTAAGATGGACAGACAAGGATACAACTGCACAACCTCAGGCAAAGGCCGATCTGCATCAAAAGAAGCTCATGGTTTGTGTCTGGTTGGATGTAAAGAGTGTGATTCACTGGGAAATATTGGAACGCAATGATATACAACGAAACAATGCAACAATATACATTTATTGTTTTATTGATTTATATATAAGTAAATGTAATATTTTTTAATTGTATATTTTCATAATTTCAGATATCTAAATTTTCAAATATGGCCGATAAAATGACTATCTCTCGTGAACAGCAACGTACCATGTTATTGTATGATTACAAGTCCGGGCTAAACACTGGTCACTCGGAAAATCGTATCAACCAAGCGTTTGGAGAAGGCACAATTGGCCAACGCACAGCTTACGATTAGTTTAAGAAGTTTCAGCGTGACCAAATCGATCTCAAAGATGAGCCAAGGAGGGGTTGATCCTCACTTATTGACAATGACCGTTTGTGCGCCTGTGTCGAAAGTGATCCACATCTGACATCACGTGAACTGGCTGAGAAGTTTAGCGTCAGCCATACTGCCATTTTGCATCACTTGGAGGAAATGGGCAAAGTCAGCAAACTGGACGTATGGGTCCAACACCAACTAACCGACTTCGATCTTCAACGTCCCATAAGCACCTGTACGACACTACTGTCCAAGAAGCGTCGTTTAGATTGGCTGAACAAATTGGTTAATGTAGATGAGAAATGTTGTCTGTACTCGAACATGACACGCAGAAGAAGCTGGACAGACAAGGGTACAACTGCACAACCTCAGGCAAAGGTCGATCTTCATCAAAAGAAGCTCATGGTTTGTGTCTGGTGGGAAGTAAAGGGTGTGATTCACTGGAAAATGTTGGAACGCAATCAGTCCATCAATGTCCATCAACAACTGCAACGAGTGGCAGACGCGATTGCACAAACACGACCAGAATTGACTGATGTCATGTTTCTTCATGACAACGCCCGACCACACGTTGCAAATCACACCCGTGATAAACTTCTGGAGCTGGAGTGGGAAGTTCTCCCTCAGCCACCGTACTCGCCCGACCTGGCACCAACAGACTACCACTTATTCCAGGCACTGCAGAACTTCTTGAGTGGCAAAACGTTCGCAACTGATGATGAATTGAAAGCCGCAGTTGGAAACTTCCTTAAAAGCAAACAAGTTGAATTTTACAACAAAGGTATCCATGATCTACCCCATCGTTGGAAGCTGGTATTCGAAAATAGCGGTGATTACATTGATGATTGATATGTGCCTTTTGCTGCATTGTTTCGTTGTATATAAAAGTTGTAATAAAATTTGTGCGAGAACTTTGTTTCCAACCTAATATATACAGATGAGGTTTATATGAAAGAAATATGTTTACAATAAACTCAGTAATAATTGTTACCTTCGTGATTAAGTATAAGGTTATGGTTAGGAAATAGGCTTTCGTAAAATGTTTTAAAGCTTCTTTAAGATACTTTCAACTCGAGTACGTTTGTACCATGTTAAAGATAAGAAAAACAGAGAATATTATAGATTTGCAAACCTTTAATATTTATCTCAGTAAAAGTAACCTAAAGTTCCGTTCTATGAACCTAATTTTACTTTTATTTAAATAAAAATAATGACGTAAAAATCAGCCAAAATAGAATATATTATACTGAATTGGTTTCAGAAAAAAATTGATCAACAAATTTAATTTACTCGATGAAATAAATAACAAGTTATAACGCAAATGTAAAAATAATCACAAACTTATTTCTCGAAATTGAATTGTCAGTCTAAAAAAATCGTACGAACTTCAGTTCTGAATAATTTGATAAGCACTGATTAATAATTCGTTCTCTTGGCAGTGGAAATAATTTTTGTGTATCGATTTTTTAACTAATGTTTAAAAATTGAAATTCAAGTCGATCACATTATTATTATTCATTTAGAGGAAAACATAAAGGGGGGGAATAATCTACTGTTTCTTTTTTTAATATTTCTCATTCATTTACTTTAACTTTACAAAATTTTCTTTTTTCTTTCTTTCTGGACAGCTTTAAAATTTACTTTGATTAGGCGAACTGTCTTCTTATCTTGTAAACAAAAAATACAAAAAATAGGAAAATTTACAACAAAAAAATATACGACACTTATGCAGTTACACACAACACAAACAAGCTTGTATCTCACGAAAAAATAAAACAGAAAAGGTACAGATTAGATGAAGGACAGATGTAGGTAAAATAAAATTCAGAAGTGTGAGAAACTCACATTACAAACTCTAAAGCATAGCTATCTATTAACTAAAAAAATATTGTGCTGTTTCAGTTAAGAATAGTTAACCAGCATTTAAGAGTAATTTTACAATACTATTCTTAAGGTAATCCTTATTATTTTGTAATTTATCAACTTGATCAATCAATTTTTATGCAAAACCACGAATTATTAAGTCTTTATAATAGAATACCTTTGCGTACATTTGGGAAAACATATTTTCATTTCATTTTTTTTATCTACGTGATTCTTTTTTTATTGTTTTCTGGTGCATTCCTTTAAAAAAGTTTCCTTTATAAAATGTCGTTTTTAAAAATAAAATATAATTCTGTATTATTTACTTTATTTCTATAAGTATTGTATAAATTTATTAAATTTAATTAATTTTAATACATTTATTTTTGTTTTGATGTTATTATGGACATTTTATCATCTTTCGCGTATTTACAGTATAGTTTTCTGCAACCGTCTACTGAGCAGCTAAACGCTGTAATTGAAACATGTCGCAGAAATAGAATGCAGGGAAGCAAAACATATGAACTTGCAACGGCATGGGTGTAAAATATAATCGGACTTCGACTAGTTCAAAGAATAATGAGAGTTTGAAGATGTGGTCGTCGGATTGAAGGAAGTGGTCGTCCAAAAACTGAGAAAAGATTGCAATTAGTTGAGGAAGTGAAGGCTGAATTATTGGCTGACTCTCGAATGTCTATTAGAGATTTATCTACGAAATTTGATGCGTCAAGACAGATGATTATGTACATCATCCACAACGACCTTTAATTTCGCAGTGTTCACTACAAGGGGATCCCACAACCTGAGTGGTGCGCAGAAAGAACGCAGATTGAATTCCTTCTAGAAAATTTTGGAGGTGATGGACAAATGAAAAATGCAGAAAAACCTCGTCTTTACTGATAAGAAGCAATTTTATGCGCGTGAAATTGGGAACGCAGTTTCCAGGAAAGCATTCTCCCGGACGTGATGTTCCTCAAATGGCCAGGTGAATGCCCATGACGAAGAAATTTATGGTTCTTTGGACTACCAATTTCAACGGTCTTCATTTTTTCCGCGTAATGCTTAACAATACCACGGTGACGTCACAGGTTTACATAGCATTTCTACAAGACACCTTCAATTGATTGAACTCGGAGTGTGTATCAAGTATGATCATGGTTACACATTGTCTCTATGCATAATTTTCTACTGTAAAATGAATTTTTTACAGTTAAAGTATGTTATATCATTTTCATCGCCTATTTCATTGGCCTATAGTTTTAAAAAGCGCTAATTTTTCTTTTGTTTTTCTCTAAAATGACGAAGAATTAATGTTAAATGAAAGTGATTGTATTTTTTTCAATTCTTGAACATTTTCAGAAATAAACATCGAATTCTATATTTTTCAAAAGGCTCGTGGTTCTAAATTATTGTGTATAATTTAAAAATGTCAAATCATATAACACTGTCTAATATCGAAAAATCTTTGAAAAAAAAATATTTTCATGCAAGCCAAGAATTGTGTTGCAACATAATGTATCAAATAAGTCATGAAGAAGTAATTTAATGGTTCAAATTAATTATTGGTTATCCTTTAAATTATTTCATTATCATAACTATTTGTTATTAAAAAAAATATATTCATATATTTTATTCATATTTGCTAAAAATTCAAAATTTTGTTGTGTAAGAACTAAAGAAGGAACAAAACATGATTTAAAATCAGTACCACCGTTGGACCAAACTTCTGAATATTTTTTTAAATCAAAATAAAAATTATAAAACATCTTGTCACAATTTTATATGTTTGAATATCACATACACATAAATCTGCTTTTTTTCTCTTAGTTATTAGGTTATCAAGTATGAAATTTATAGACATGATTACCATAAATTCAAATAGTTATATAGGGTTGCCTCATTAATTTTGTCGCAAAAACACACCAAAATACAATAAAATATAAAATATTTTACCATTCGTCCATGTCATGCAAATACAAAAAGTAGTCGCCATTGTGCTCAATACATCTCAGTCAACTTCCAGGGAGGCTGCGCATCCCATTTTGGAAAACATCACGCGGTTTCTTGCCAAACCAATGTAGAAGATCTTCGTTGATATCGTTGACACCTGTATAATTCTTTCCTCTAAGTGCAGATTTCATTGGAGACAATAGATAGTAGGCAGATGGTGAGAGATCGGGGGAGTATGGTGGATGTGGTAGTAAATCCAAGTGTATTCAGCTTGTCCTTGGTCTTAGCATCCGTATGCGGACGAACATTATCGTGGAGATAATGAAAATTGTGGTGTCCTCCATGGAACAATGCGCCTCTGCTGAACAGTGATAATTAGACGATCCAGCTGAGTACAGTAGACATCCGCATTGATTGTAGCATTTGGATGTAAGACATCTAACAAGAGCAGTCCTTTACTGTCCCATAAGACGGAGGCGAGATGCTTTCGGTTTGTCAGTCTTCGTACTGGTGTTGCAAGTGGGTTTTCATCCAATTTTCTCCATGATCTATTGCTGAAAGCGCCTTCGTTGTCTTAGTACACCCATATCACATCACAGGTGATGATTTTGGACAGGAAATCATTCCGGTGATAACTATCCAATAGCTGTTGACAAATTCTTTTGCGATTATCCTTGTTCTGTTGCATCAGAGCGTGTGGCACCCAGCAATTTTTTAGGTATCGGTATCCCATTGCATTCAAGTGCCGGGACACCGTGGTTTTATCCTGATCAGTTCCCTCTGCAATTTTTCTCGTTTTTACAAGCTTGTCTTCAGTCAGAAACTCGATTATCTTCTCGTCTATGTCAAGAGAGGGCCGCCCTTCGCGGACTTGATCGTCTGTGTTAAAGTTGTTTTCACGAAAATTGGAAATCCACCTTTCACATTTTCTCTTTGAGACTGTTCCAACTCCAAAGGCCGTGTTAATTTCGTGAGTCATCTGTGAAGGTATTAAATCCCTTTTCCAGCAATAGTAAATTAATTTACGAATATCAGAGCGATTAAAATCCATTAGGATGATGAAAATGTGCGAAATTTACGAAATTGATATTATTTTATTAAAACAAAAATTCATTTAGAACAGAAAATAAAAATTTTTGGGTATAAGTAGATCACAAATGCTATTTTATCTAATTCACATTTTATTAGGGATTGCAAATATATAAGAATTATTTATGTGATGCAAGGATATCTGCAGTTAACATAGATATATGTGTGCGACAAAACTTATGAGGCAACCCTATAATTTCATAATGACATTTTGGTGCTCAGTTTTTTTGCTGGATTACAACATATCTTGGCTATTGAATACATTGATAAAATATAATTAAAATTATTGATAACTTGTTTTAATAATAAGTATTTTAATAAAGGGAAAAGGCAGAAATTTGAATTACTATGAAGTACAAATTCCTACGTGGAACCTCAGAATCTGAAGCCATGCAAAACATAAATAGTGTATTCAGATAAGATGCTACTTTTTAGCAGATAATCTTAAATTGGTTCAGGAAATTTGTGAAAGCTAATTTTTACCTCAATAATGAGTCTCAGGTCGCCCAGAACCGCAGGTAGACATTAAAGAACTGAAGGTGCCCGTGGAGTCAGCTTCCTCTATCACTAATGAAAAGCAGGGCCAAAAGCGTTTGTATGCTTGCTTGATGATGCTTTCTCGTTATAAATGTGATCACTTTTTGAATTGAATTGTCACTTGTGATGAAAAGAGGATCCAATATGAAAATTGCAAACGTTAAGCAAGCTGGATGGCACGAAACACAGTCCAGAGCGCAATATTCATCAAAAGAAACTGGTGGTGAGTGTTTGGTGGTATGCCGCAGGTGTATTCTATTATGCCTTTATGAAACTTGGTTCGTCGATCACAGCAGATGTTTACTGCAACTATTGGAAGATATTATGCGGAAACTCAAAAAATAGTATTATTTGATAAACAAATCGACTCTAATCTTGCTCAAAGACAAAGCAAAATCACATATTACACTTGAAACCATGAAAAAACTACATGAATTTGATTTAGAACTTCTACATCATCCTTCATACTCACAAAACCTAGCCCCAACTGACTTAATTTTTCCTCAATTTAAACAATTTTTTATATAGAAAAAAATTTCAATTTCAAAATGTTATAGCTTCTTGCCCATTAATTGTTTATTCAAATAGCCTCAATAAGCTGCCGCTCAAGTGGCAAAAGTGTATCGATAATATGGGTGCATACTTTATAAATGAAACAAAATATTTCTAAATTACCAATAAACTTTGACTTTAGTTTTTTCAAATTTAAACTTATAGTCATAATATACATATAAGATAAATTAATGTGGCTTTGTAGGCTTATGATCTTCTTTAATTTAATTTTCTAAATCTGTTTATTAATTATTGTATGATTTAAAAAGAAAAAGAATTTGACTCTGTCACCCCTTTGTGAAATTATTCTTATCTTAATATAACTGATGCATCGTTATTATAAAAAGAGGAATGTCGACTTTTGTAATAATAACATACAAGGTTCTTTTTTGAAGAAATGAAACGATAAACAATCAAACACAAATAAATATAAGTTTTTGTTTGCGATACAAAATAGGAAAAGAAAAGCAAAGCCTATAATTCTTTAGAAATTTTTTTATGGAACTTGATTGATGGACGAGTCTAAAGGCGTCAATCTTAGACTGAACAATGGGAAAACACGATATTTGTTAGGACAAAATTTTATTAAAACGACTCTAGAATAGTTTCTAAAGATTTGATTTTTAAAATGTTCCTAAATAAAAGAAAGAATATCTAAAGAATTCCAAACAATATAGCAGACGAGCCTCAGAAGTTCAAGGTGTTTCAATTATTCAGTGTTTCAATGTACGGATTGATATTAACTGGAACTGAGATTTTCGATTAGTTTTAATTTGTTTTTTCACATTTCTTTAATTTTTTTATAATAAGGGACTCAAGAAAACGTCGTTTTTAGAAAAAAAATATTTTTTTATATTAATTTTCATGACTGATTTGTGCAATAAAAATTGAATTTGATTTTATAATTTATTTATTTGAATTAAAGTTGTTTTTATAATTGCTTTTTTTTAGTTTGTATACTGAGTGTATATAGGAAATCTAATACGAAAAAAGTGAATGTATTCATTGCAACCTTAAGAAAGAGTGATTTTGAAACTACAGAAATATTTCTATGTTAGTTTCTTTATGGTGTGAAGAAAATGTTTTATCGTTCAGAAGAATCCAAACCATCTCAAAAGAACATACATTTTTAGAAATAAATTTTTAAATAAAAAAAAATAAATAAAAACTTTTTGGTAAATTTGGCGTATGCAGTTTGCACCACCAACTTCCGTCGTTGGAACGGGAAGAAAAAAACAAATAGAACGAGCGTAAAATATATTGATACATGACATGAGAATACGAACCGAATCTGCAAAATAGGGGCATATATCGGAATGATCATTGAATTGAAAACTCGTGTACTGTTTGGGGATTTTGATTTGACGACTGAGTGTTTGCTGAAGTTACTGGATGTGCTTTTGCTTTTGGTCGTGGTGGATTCCATATTTCTTATTTTTTTGAATTTGTTTCCCACTTTGTTTAGTAAAACAAAAACAATAATTTTTGTATATTCATTTAATTTGTTGAATTTTTATTTATAATGATTTTTTTTGAACACCACAGTAAATAAAATATATTTAATAATAATAATTTTAATTCATTTAATACATGGTAAATAAAAATACATTTCAAATATTAAATGAATATTATATATTAAATTCTCAGAAATTAAAATATAGCACAGTGAAACCTAGTTAACTGGATTTGAAAGGGACCTATATAAGTAATAGTTATCCAAATTGAGTTAAACAGTCATATTCATATTTATAATGACTAGTATATACCCGGAACTCATTAATCACAATCGAGTAAACCGATTTAAATTAAAAAATTATTTTCATTAAACTATATTATATAGCATATAAAGTTTTAAAATGAACTTGCTTTCAAATATCAAGAATTTAAAAACAATAATCAACCGTCACTCTAAATAGGCATACAACAACAAAAACTAAATTCATGAATTTTCCTCATAGAAAGTGTAGTGGAAATGTCGAAAACTTGTTTAAATAATCAGAATTCGGTGAACGGTTTGTAAATCTTGTCATTGAAATAAATTCTTATTTTCGACCTTCTCGTTCACAGGCTATCGCGACTTTGTGATGAAGACTTTGAAAATGGTGCAGACATATTGTTGGAAACGTGGGGGTCGACGTGAATTTCGATCTCCGTAGGTTTCAACAGAAAAGGAAGATTTACAATTCTGTTAATTGCGAACCTTCCTAAGGTAATGAATTTATTAAGAGACTATGAGTTTAAGACGTCAAATTAAATTCGATTACTATTAAATGACAACACGAGACAATTTCTTTAATAGATTTTTATTTATATTTACAATAATACAGATAGCAAATTTAATTGTGTTTTCCTAATGTGTAATGTCTGATTTTAGGAGTGGTCACAGTACATCGACTGCAGACCACTAAGGATGATTTTA
>MQRK01238736.1:52118-83364 GCA_001938485.1 Girardia tigrina | reverse complement strand
GTACTTAAAATTAATATCATTAAATTAATTTCATTAGATTCAAATAATCAATCAATAAACATATCAATCCCATCTGAGTAGGAAAGTCACAAATCTAAACAGCATACAAACAACAAACTCAAATTATCCCTCACACCCATAATACAACCGATCGATCAGCGAACCGAGATAATGGACGGGAGAGCAGATACATCAGCTGCGGTCGAGTGGGCCACATTGCAAGGTGTCCGCGCCGCAAAATCGACCAAGTGGGAAAGGAATAGAGAGTTTCCACTATTGCGCGGGTGGGAGTCTGGTTGCGGTGACGCGCGACTTGTATACATTCCGGTTAACGTGTGTGGAAGGACTATAAGGGCAATGATCGACACAGGATGTTCGAAATCAGTCGTAGAGAGGATGTTGGTCCCATCGGCAAAGCTGGTTCGAGTTAAAGAGGTTGTTCGGATGATCGACGAGTCGGCGGCGGGCGTGCAATTCAGAGCGACCCTTTCGATTGAGTGCAGCGGAAAGCTGATCGAATGCCGTGTTCTAGTGTTATCAGACGTTTTCGGGTCGAGGATGGGGGTTCTTCTCGGCATGGACGCGATCAACCAACTTGGGGGCGTGTGGGTGCCTGGGAGAGGCGGCATCCCAAAGTTTGGACGGATTGGATATCAGGCAGCGGTTGGCAGAGCAAAGCAAACGGCACACACGCGGATTGACGATTCTGATTTTATAGCCGAGTTTGACGGCCGCTCAGGTACAGCATTATGGAAGTGGAAGAGCTGTGAGGAGCCACCAGAGTCCTTTGGGGGATGGGCCGCATACGCGTCGGCAGAGCCGGATTTACAAGTAGGCCTACTAGGCCATGTCCTAGGGGCCCCACGAAATAAGGGGCCCCAAAATGTTGAGTAGTATACTGTATACAAGAAAAAAGGAATATCAATCGAATTTCTTGACTCTGAACAGATAAAGTCACTTTGATGAATGCTGTTTGATGCAATAACTAAAATATAGCTTACAGGCTATGATACATACTATGCTTTATTAAATTGTCAAATCTGTTGGTGGTTTAGTACGTTTAATGTTGGGTATAATTAACTGAATTGTCGTTTGAATAATTCTGTTCAAGCAAATATATAATTCTGAGTTAAATCAACTTTAATCGAAGGCTGCGTTGCTTGTTCGTAGCTCGAACGCAGCTCAATATTTGATACTGTTGAATGTATTGCAATTGAGATCAATAACAAATATTATACAATTTTATATTTGATAATCACAAAATTTGTACAGGATTCTTATTATAATACTGAGGTTGAATAATAATTTGCTTGAAACTTCTTTGAAGTTTTATATTTGATTTTTTTGTATTTGATTTGTGTTTGAGTTTTTTGCTTGCTTCTTATATATTTTTTAAAGGTATTCATACCCGTTTTTTACTTATATAAATAATAAATATATAAAATATTATTTAATTAAAAATAATTTTAATTTTTTAAATTATTAAATATTTGTAAATTTTAACATTCTTTAGTTGTCGTGAAAATCACGATTAATTATCAATTACCCGCCAACTGCGGATCTCGTCAAATCGAAAATTTAATTTCCAATTCATTAATTTTTAATGTTCTCTTTGAATTCTTTTCAGATTCTTTTTTGTCGCCACATGGTAACAAACGTCAAGTGCAGACTGATCTGCCGCAACACTCGACTATTTTAAAAATTCCTTATGGAATTTTCATGTCTCCAATTGGTTGTACAAAAGTAATTTGGAGAAAAATTGTTTCATTTAATTTTCCTTTGCAATTTTCATTTGCATTTGCAATTATTAGTTCCTTGTCAAACAAAATAATTATTGCCTAACTGTTTTTCACATCAATGATGCCCGACTTTCATCTGGGTATGACATGACACGCCGATTGACAAAGCCAATCAGCAAACGTCATCCCAGTGAAAGTTTTTCAATTTTGTAAATATTTCATTTGAATTATTTTTTTTACAAGGTAAGTTATTTTAATAATAATAATAATACTTTTAATAATAACAATAATAATAATAATATAATAATAATAATAAATATATATTTTTTTAAATAAAGATAAACCTTTGGCGAACTTCTCCGTCCAAAGTAGGAGTACCCTCATAATGAATGGGTCCATGAGGAGGAAGGAAAAACTCGCCGAAAAGGAATATAATAATATTAATTCCCAGAATACTAATATTAATATAATAAAAATAATTATGAAAGTGATAAAATTAATAATTATTAACTATAATTATAATAGTAATTACACTATTTAATAATAATAATTAAATAAATGATTATAAAAATAATACTATCAATAAAGATATTAATTATAGCAATATTATTGATATTAATAATAATTTGGATTCTAATAATTTTAAATAATTATAATAGTGATATTATGTTATTACAAAGTTGCTAGACGATCGTCCACCGTCCCTGAACCCAATGCTCAAACCATGGACGACCGAGAAGCAACTCAGACCTCTTAACTTTTATTTACATATATTTTATTATTTTTTTTATATTTTTAAAAATTGTTTCTATTATTTTTTTATATTATAAAAATTAATTATTAGGTTAGGGAACCCCAACAAATCTCATTCAAACTACTTGGGTAGGGATTGCAAAAATATATCGATATATCGATATATTGCTTTCGATATATTTTTATTTACTCATTTTTGTGTACCACTGTACATACTAACTTTTGAAAAATATGTATTAATAAATTTGAAACAAAATAGAAAATGGAAAAAACTTATGATAGTACAGCTTCAAAGAGAAAGAAAAAAGCAGAAACAGAAGAAAAGATAAAGAAACATCCAAAGCTCGATAGTTTTCTGTTAAAAACAGAATCATCATCTTCAGCAAATCTTACATGCTTTGGCATCAGTGAAGAAGCTAATTTATCGGATGTTTTAAAGTTAAAAAGTTCAATCGAGGTAGCTCAAACCTTAATCGAACAAGCAGAACTCGATAGGGAGATGGGTATCGAAAAAGATTTGCCACTAAATAGAAAAAGTTATCCAGGACTTTTGGAAAATCTTTCAGCTGAGGATATAAAATTTTGGATAGACAGCGGTCCGTCAGCATGTCAAAATTTAGAGAATGACTTTAAATCTTCTAAAATGACATATAAAGATCGCGATCGATATTGTTCAAAAAACTTATTTCTGGGGGGAAAAGTAAACGGAGAAACATTCAATAGAGAATGGCTCATATATTCACCAACATTGGGTTGTGTATTCTGTTTTATATGCAAACTTTTTGAAGCCTAAAAATTTGCTCTAGCTTCAATCGGATTTAAAGATTGGAAAAATTCCGTGGCATCGATTAAAAGCCATGAAAACTCAACTGAGCACAAAACAGCTTCTTTAGAATACTTTCATAGAAAAAACAACAACATTTTAAAAGATCGACCTCTACAGCAAATTTGTAAAGAGCGAAACTACTGGAGAGAGGTTCTAAGAAGAGTTACAGCTGTAATTTGCACATTGATTGAAAGAAACTTAGCTTTTAGAGGTTCGAATGAAAAATTTGAGACAGATAACAACGTAAATTTTATCGGCCTGCTAGATTTGATTGCACAGTTTGATCCTTTTTTGAACGAGCACATAAAAATGGTGACATTGGTTCTGGAAAAACAAACTACCTCTCAAAGACTACATATGAGGAATTGATCGTATTGATGTCAAGAAAAGTTTTACAATCAATCAGCGATGATGTTCTAAAATTATTATGGCTTATCAGTAGACTCGACCCCTGACGTGACTCACAAAGATCAATTATGTGTGATTTTGAGGTACATAGATCAAGCCAATGAGCCAATTGAAAGATTTGTCAACTACATCCATATGGATGATCACACAGGTGAAAATTTAGCAAATGTAACAGTAAACTTATTAAACGAAATATTGAACATAGAAATCAGCAACTGCAGAAGCAAGTCTTATGATAACGCGAGTAATATGACTGGAAAATATAAAGGCATGAAAACTAAAATTTTGGAACTTAATAAGTTTGCAAAATTCTTGTCATGTTCAGGTCATTCTCTTAACTTAGTAGGAGAGGCTGGTATGAATTGTAATATCGAAGCAATTAACTTTTTCGATATTGTTCAAGAACTGTACATTTTTTTCTGCTTCCACAAAGCGATGGAATATTTTGGAATAATTAGGAAGTAGTTCACTGAAATCGCTATCGAATACTCGATGGAGTGTCCATGCTGACTCAGTCAAATGTATTTACCAGAACTACAACAAATTGATGGAAGCATTACTTACAATCAATGAGAGTTCAAGTTTTGAAACGAAAGCAAGAGCAGAGGCTGGAAATTTACTATCAAAAATGGAAACTTTTGAATTTTCCATACAAACAATAATTTGGGATAAAATTTTACAACGAATGAATGCAGTTTCTAAATCATTGCAAAATGCTAGTATTACTCTCGATACATGTTCTGAACTTTATTCATCTCTTGGTGATTATTTTCTTGGATTAACTGAAAAATTCGATTCAATAGAACAACATGCTACATTGTTATTACCAAACCCTGATTATTTTGAAAAGAGACGCCGTAAAATGAATGTTCTTCCAGCTGAAAATTGTTCAGAGGAACTTAAGTTTAGTCCACGTGAAGAATTTAAGAAAAATGTTTTCCTAAAAATCGACAGTAATCTCACTACAGATTTGAAAGAAAGAGCTCAATGCTGCCATGAATTGAATGACAAATTTGGATTTTTAATAGACACGAGAAGCAATAAAGATAAACTAAAGATTTGCGTTGATCGTCTTGTGGAAGACTACGCAGAAGACATTGACGAAAATTTATGTTCAGAAATCGAACACCTATATAAATATTTGATTGATCATTTCAATACCGAAGCTCCTCATTTCTCTCATTTGGATTTATATAAACTTATTAAGGAAAAACAAATGGATATTACATTTCCTAATACCGAAATAATACTTAGAATTTTCATGCGTTTCATGATATCTAATTGTTCCGGAGAGAGGTCATTTTCCAAATTAAAATTAACAAAAATTGTTTGCGATCAACTCTTTCCCAAAAAATGTTAAATAATGTTGCAGTATTATCAAGTAATGCTGACAAAATGAGGTCAATTGATTTTAATTCATTAATTAACGATTTTGTCAATGAAAAATACAGAAAAAATTTTTGTAAATTGGATTGAAATAAAATTTTGAGATAAATTAAACGACTATTATATTTTTGCAAACAAAAATAGACATGCTTTTTATTTTTCAAAATAGGTCCCCTTTTTTTCTGGCATAGGCCCCTTGAAACTGTAAATCCGGCACTGTGCGTTGGTCAAGCAGTACAAAGGAACGGTGAGCAAGGAGTTGTCCGAATGGAAGAAAAACGGGTGGTTCATTCAGTTTAATGGCAAAGCAAAGGCAAGTTTACCTCTGATGACGGTTGTTCAGGCGGCAAAGGAGAAGGTGCGACCGGTGCTAGACTACAGAGCCGTAAACGAGTTCGTGTCCAGCCACACCGCAGAAAGCCTGGTGTGCGCTGAAAAGCTGCGCAAATTGCGGAAGATGGAGTCATCGCTCGAGATAGTCGATTTGAGAAAGGCATTTCTCCAAATTAAGGTGGACTTGAGCCTGTGGCCCTATCAAGTGATCCACCACGAGAGGAAGATGTGGTGCCTGACGCGACTGGGCTTTGGATTGAACGCGGCCCCCAAAATTATGAGACGCATCATGGATCACGTGCTCGGGTCAGATCCACAAATTGCGGAAGCCGCAGATGCGTACTATGAGGATATCATGATGGACAGCAGCAAAGTTTCAGTGGAGCGCGTGGTGGAGGTACTCGATAGCTTCTGACTCGAAACAAAAACGTCGCTAAAGATGAATGGAGGGCTTTGACTCGCGGTGCGGAAGACTGACGGTGAACTACGGTGGCAATATACCGGCTTTACCGGAGCGACTAACGCGACGGAAGTTATTTTCATGGGTCGGTCAACTCGTAGGCCTTTTCCCGGTCGGTGGTTGGCTGAGGCCGGCATGCAGTTTTTTAAAAAAGGCTGGCCTATCGAGGCGGTTGGGACAATACAGTAGAACTGTGTGTAGTGGACATTGCGCAGAAATTGGCGGAACGGCTCGTGAGCGAAGACCCGATGAACGGCAAGTGGGAAGTACCCGACCGAAAATACGGTCGAGTGTGGTATGATGCAAATGCAATCACGACAGGTATCTCTGTAGAGATAGGAGGAGCTGTGGTCGAGGATGATGCCCCTCACATCAAGTTGGCAGAACTTGAAGCGGCTAATGAGGCAATAAAGGCATTAGTCAGGAGTGGGGATTAAAAAACATTGAGATTATGACCGACTCCGCCACTGTGTTCTGGTGGTTGACAATATGCTACGAGGGGCGATGGACCGGTCAGATCTAGTGGAATGAGCGAGCTGCTCGTAAAGCGACGCATCTGCACAATCAAGCAGACTATAGAAGAGGAGTAGCTTCAGATGGAGTATAAATTAGTCAGTTCAGCAGAGAACCGAGCAGATCGTTTCACTCGTGTGTCTAGTGACTACCTGATAGCTTTAAATGATCGACCGAATGTGGCGGCAGTAACGATGGAAGGAGAGGGGTAGCCGATAGATTGTCTGCAGGCACTCCATCCTATTCAATATTTCGGGGTGAAGCGGATGATGTTCTTGACGAGGAAATTGTGGGGTCCAGAGCGAATAACTGAGAAGCAGGTACAGGGGGTGGTGAAAAGATGTCTTCAGTGCACATCAATCGATCCGTCACCAGTAAAGTGGGAGAAATCCGAGTGAGACTCTCCAGTGCACAGAAGGCGTATGCGTTTGTGCCTTGAATGCAAGAGAGAGTGTAATGGAAATGTCGAAAACTTGTTTAAATAATCAGAATTTGGCGAACAGTTTGTAAATCTTATCATTGAAATAAATTCTTATTTTCGACCTTCTCGTTCACAGAAAGTTTATCCGTTCTTACATGATGGTATAAGACATACAAAATTGAAGAATATACCAAAAAACAATATTAGTTGTAAATAGAAAATATTCATTTTTATATAGTAGAGATAAGCGTAGATTTTTGTATCCAAAACATCAATTTCTTAAAAATGTAACGATTTTTTGAAAAACATTACTCAATCTAGTCTAATATGTTGTACTTATTTCAAAATTTACTTTAAATAATAGATAAACTTGCAAAAATTAGTTATTTTGTTAGGAAAACTTGACAAGTTTCTTTTAAAATTAATGAAATTTGCACTTCAAATGATTTGAGCAACTCTTATTTATATTTCAATTTTATCAAAAATCTCAAATTAATGATTCAATTAATAATTGCAGCATCTTATATTAAAATAATTTTGCTATTATAGAAATATTTTATCATATATTTTAAGAAATTAAAAAAAATTATTTCAATAATTTAATATAATTTATTTTGATAATTTTTATTTCCAATAATTTTATTTGTATATTTATTTTTAATATTTTTCTTTGTTAATAAATTAAAAATTTGGATAATTAAAATTTTTAAATATTATTTTTTAGTAAAGTAAGTGATTATTAAAAATTTCAAAATATAAATTAAAATAATTAAAAAATAAATTTAGCTAAAACTATATTATTTTAATAGTATAAGTAAATTTATTCTTATATTTTTTTAAATCTTATTTTGACATAAAGTTCAGGATTACTTACATTTAAAAATTGAAAAAATTAAAAATTCATTTATATATTAAAATTATGATAATCTCAGAAATATTGAATTTTCTACTAGAACCACATTATTGTAAGTTCAAAAAATCCAGAAAAAGAATTTTCAGTTTTTGAAGTTACGTAAATTTATTTTAGTAAACATTTTATCTTTTTTTATTAGGTTATGGAATTACGAAAAAAATTATTGTTAATAAAAATTTGTAACGCAAAGCTATATGCGTTACTAAAAGATATTTATGATACATTATAAAACTTGATATTGAAACATTTCAATTTGTTAATTTTCTTTCAATTTTAATTCATGAAATCAAGCAATAAATGACAACCGACTTGGGCAAAATTTAGTGATCTATTTAAATCCCAATACTAGAGACAACCTTAAAGAAAAATCATTTATTCGTCTTTTATTAAAAGAAATAAATCAACAATTTAAGAAAACATCGAATCAATGTTTATTTCAAAATATCAGTGCTATTTGATATCGTGTCGCGTCAAATTTATCGGATCTCATTGCAATACATTCCACGGCATTTTCATATCTAGGAATTCCAAGAACTTCCAACTATTTTGAGCTAAAATACATCAAGTTGGTAGTAAATATTTTTTCAAACATATTGAAAATTTTTAAATCGTGTTTTTCTTAATCGTTCCATTCTTTTTATTCTTCCATTGAAAAACGACTCAACAAAAAAATAATTTTATTTACAAAAGAGTCTCGTAAAATGATATGGATAATTCTGTAAAATAAAAAAAAATAAGAAAGAGCTCAGTAAGCAATCATGATCACGAGTAAAACCAAGTTGCCAAAAGTGAAAGTCAGAGTCCCGAAAATCACAAAGACTAGAAAATTTCCGAACTGATTTGTACAAATCATTCCCATAGTTTCCATGTAAAATCCAGACAATTCTTCACATGGAATGATTCTTGACAAAATATCCCCTTCGAGAATCTGTAATAACTCGTTGACGTGATATTTGACTGGTTGGACAATCGATTGAATAAATTTGGTAAAAAACATTTCACCATTTTTTTCGATATTGATCTTAAGATTCTCAATGAATATGAACAGGTTCCGAACCAGATCTTCGAAATATTTCATATCGTCTATTAAATCATAGAGAAAACTTTCGTTTTCTCTGAAAGTCGTCAAGTCATCAAGAAATGTAAAGCATTTTTCAAAAATCGGATACTCGATTTTAAATATATAAAAATCAGGGCCTTTGATACTGACGGCTTGCTTTTCCTTTAATTGATCTACTGAGGCTTTTATTTGAGGAAAGGCAAAAAAAGATTTTTCTTTGTCTTTTGGAAAATAGTTTAAAAGTTGATACTCCATCAATCTCGATTTGGATTCAAAAATCTCTTTACAAATATCCATAATTTGTTCGTAATATTCATAGATACTTTCATTGGCCTTAATTATACCCGGTTTAACGATTTTATGATCGAAAAAATCGGAAAAGATAATTGCAGTTGTATTAATCGGCCGATATAACTTCAAACTCGGTAAGAGAATCCGTTGTGCCGGGCATTGACGAATAACCGTCGTTAGAATTCCTCGCGGGTTTTTTATACCCAATCGAGGAATGGAAAGAATATTTGGCGGAATGGCTTTAGAAAGTAAATACTCTTTCTCTTGATCGAGATAGGAATCAATAAATCGATCTGCGATCGCTGACGACTCGTTAATATCACGAAGATACCGACAGACTTCAGTTTGTGAATTCAAAAGAGCCGATGTCAATGTCACATAAATCAATAGAAAAATTAAACTGACAAAGAAAATCAAAAAGAAAACACAATTCCAAACACACCAGAAGAAAGAATATTGACGTTTTATGTGGTCAGAAACGAGGAAACTGAGAGCGACAGACACCGATATAAAGATTAAATAGATTAGATTCAATGTAACGATTGAATAGAGTATGAATTTGGCATATTTTTGAAAGATTTGTAGATACTGATCGATAACCGGACGGTATTTTGTGGACACTTCATCGAGAGATTCGCGAATTTTTTCATTAATCAGATTTGTCAATACAGAATCGATCCTCTTCACACCGAAATCGTAATATTGATCGGGTGCCATTAAGAATTTCGTGAAATTAAATGAGTTCGCTGCATTTTTCACCACCGGAATAATTTGTCCGATAGCATAAATAAATTCTTCATTTGTTTCGTCACGTTTGATGAAAAAATCGATCATGTCTTGTACATTTGAAAAGAACTGTTCGCATTCGAGTTTCGATTCGTCACACAATCTGCGCCTGTGAAACCCGTTATTTTTACAAACTTTCATCAGTCTCAGCAGTGAATGACGCATTGAAATCGACGAATTGATGTATAGATCGGCGCGTTGAAAAATATCGGCCATCGAATTGCTTTTGCCGAAAAAAAGCAGAGAAAAATCACCCGATTTGCCTTTATTGCCATCAGTTTTATTGGCAACTTTGACAATATCTGTCACAATTTTATCAAATAATGGAAATAAATCGTATTTTTTCGTTTTCAACGTGTCAAGTAACGATAATTTCGTGTTGTTAATGGATAAAGAGATCTGAAAAACGATTTGATTCGTGTAATAATCGATCGATTTTTGAATTTTATTTATATCTGAGTTGATTTCTGACAATTGGATAAATACAACGGAACCCGAAACGATAGAAAATGTTAATAGTATTGGGAGGATTTTCTTCAACTGAGGGAAATGTAAATAATTCCAATTTTTCAGTTTTTGAAAACATAAAAAGATTGCGACAATTATAAAAATTGGGATTACTATCAAATAGACATTGATTAACCAACTGGAGAGCATTATTTTGAACATTTCTGTATAATTCGAGAGATAGCGAAACACTCCACCGTCGGCGTTTGATTGTAATTTAATTGATAAATCAATAAAAATATTCTGCCACATGATTTGATCTACAAGTTAATTTGAATCTCATAAAATAAAGAAAAAAAACATTAGAAGAAATACTTAAACAAATAAATAATTAATTGAAAGCACATAGAAAATGCTAGATTTGATAATGAGTCACGTATAAGAGAAGCGTGTATTTTAGCATGCGAATGCACATCAAATTTGATTGTTATGTAATATATTTTATCGAATAATATTGTAGTAAATAATAATTATTAATTAAGCATTTGTTTAAAAAAAAATAAAGAAAAACAATTATAAAAAACCGACAAATGGAAAAATTAAAAATGAATACGTTACAAATTTCCATGCTTACTTTGAATATTAAAACAATATTAACTGAAATTGTTTTTCAATTATTTTTTCAAATGACTTTTACATGTTTAAAAAAATGGAACAAAATTTTATCAATATTTTATAAATTTCGGTTCTAGAACAGATAAAAAACTATTACTTTCGATAACTTTTTGAAGGACAAAGCAATACTTTACATCGTTTAAATTACTAACAAATCGCACACATGAAGATAATAAAATTCTAACTCTTAACGTTATCGAAAGTAATTGAATTATTTCAATTATTTCTGATAATATTCGATAAGTTCTAAAGAATTCACTATTGAATGTCAAAGTCGGTGATAATATTTTTTTTCTTGTTCTGATTTGAAATACAAAAAAATTGTGTGATTATTTTTTTTTTAAAAATTCAAATGTTTTAGATTGAAATAATGTTAAATCTTTTTTGGACATCCAGAAAAATTAAAATAACAATAAATTAATTTTTATCATTTAAAGATGTTTGGATTAAAATATTTATTTTTTTTGCAAAATGTATATTTTATTATAGAAAATTTTATAGAACATAATATTCAAATGATGAAAAGAAAATAAATATTTTCCCATGCAAATTCTCGCAAAGTCAATGAAAAAATTCATAGGAAAATTTAAAGTTTGAATGGATCAATAAAACCATTGTATCGTAACGAATATATATTCCAAATAATTCTGTAAATCGAAATGAGGTAAATTATAATGCAAAAAACAGCAATTATTTTAAACAAAATAAACAAGGACAATTATCTACATTTAATTATATTACAAGATCAATTTCATGGTTCCCATTAATCAAAGTATTAAGCGAACGCTGTTAACCCTCAACGGTCAGGTGTTAACATTTTGTTAACAACTGACATTTAGAGTGCTGTAACTCTACTTTGAAAACATTGAATCGAAAGCCGTTTTAGGACTATGCTACTTTTTAGCAAGAGAACGTATGTTTGTTTAATGAAGCCTCCACGAATCCCTATATTGAGTAAAACATACATATATACATAAAGGGGCATGTGTTAACATTTTGTTAACAATTCGAAATGACTAAAATATGAAAGAAAATGTAGTGTTCATGAAATAAAACAATGTCTTTCTCAATAAATATAACGTATTTTATGATACTATCAGTGGCGGCGGAGCTGGGGGCTACAGGCGCAACTACTCCTCCTATAATCCTGCTGGGGGCAGAAATAGACGGCTGCCCCTGTGAAAAATCATTTTTGCCCCATTAAAAAATCATCATCATAAATGGCTTTATATTCATCTTAAAATTGTAATTGTTATTTTTTTCTTTATCCCTTTCCTGCTGCATGAAAAATCAACATCTATTTTTTGTGATTTAAAAATCGAAATATGGTGTATAGTCATTTTATCAAACCCTTAAATTTATCTAAAAGCCAAAGAACGTTTTTCAACCACGTACGTGAGGTTTTCAATTTGTTCAGTATACTTCCCAAAAAACAGGAAAGGGTTAATATTTTCTTTCTTTTATGATGAATCTACTCCATTGAGCTCATTTGATGATTTATGAGACAGAAAGGCTTTTTATTGACATGAAGTATATTTTATCAATAATAATAGATAATGTTGTCAGAAATTTGCTAAATGATATTGCATTGCAAAGAAAAATTTTCATTATTTTCATGTACATTTTTATTTTTAGAAATTATTATATGTCATTTGATTTAGTAGATTTAAATACTTGCTAGGCCTATAAGCTACGCATAATTATCCACTGTCTCCTTCCTGTTTTGTAAATCATCATAATGCAAAAGAGACTTCAATTATCAATTGACAATGAATCAGATAATGAGGAGATCCCAATGCTCCACCATTGACAGAAAGACTTAAAATTGGAAAAAGCAGTCCCATTACTGGTCAACCTGTTCGTAGAGGTTTACTTAGACAGAAAAAGCCATCACATGCTCCTGGCCAACATCCAACTCAACAACCATCTCAAAAATCAATTGCTCACAACACACAACGTCCAGTTCGCAAGGCATTTAGAGATGTTTGCATTTCTCTGGGAGTTATAGAGGAAGTTGAAGAGCAAAATGATAACAATTGTGATGATACTGTTGAGGCTATTGAATACCAAATGGCTCATGTATTACCGCAAGGCGAAATAGAGGTCGACAGTGATGAAGGTGAGATAAATTTGTTTAGTGAATGTTCATCATCAGACAGTGACATCAGCAGTGATGATCATAATCCCTCTTCGCATCATAGTGATATTCATTCAAAAAAGGTTGTTATTTACAGTAGAGAACAAATTCCAGATCGAAGAAGAAATAGAAACATTCTCACTCAACGTCCAAGATTTTTAGTAAGTACGAGCTCTTTTTTAGATTTATTTCTATTGTTTTTACCTGAAGAAATCCATCATGCACACTAATAGAAAAGCAGATATTCGACGTCACCAATTTTCTACTCATTTTAACATTTGTTCTCTTCTACACATGGCTAATTTTACATTTGATGAACTGATAGCTGGAATTGGTTTTTTATTACGAGCTGGTAAAGATCGAGATAATAGAACAGATTTGAATGAATTTTGGAATCATAAAGAAGTAAAATTGAATTAACTATAATGAACTTTCGTTGAATATATATAGTTTTTATTTCGTTTACTGTGTTAATTATAATATCATGAATTCATATTTCTTAAATAAAGGATATTTATCTTTGTTAACATTTTGTTAACACGGGCCCTTTAAAGCAATATTAAAATCCCTGACCCGTTGATGGTTAAGAAAATAACGAAACGGATAAAAAAGTAAATTGAATAAATCATAGTTTTTTATTTTTTAATTTGCTTTTTTACTTTTATAAAAAAAGACAATTATTTAAAAAAATGGAAAATTATTTAACTAAATCGAACACCTATCTATATAACTCAATCTGAGTTCTCTTGTTATGTTCTTAGACAATGTGGCTAACGGATTTACAAACGAGGTAAAAGGAATGACAATATTATATATTAACCGTTATCAACAGACTACTATTTCTGATTTTACTCAACTGGTCGATAATATATTGAATCTCGAATAAGATTGAATCAGATGAAGTTAACCTAAACATAAGCTATGTTCAATTAAATAATGTTGTATTGATTTTAGAACCCATAAGATATCAGTTTGAAGTTAAAGAAACTATAACAGAATTCAATTAAATAGATCTTTAATCAGAGCAATAAGTAAAATTCAGTTTATCGATTGGGGCTTGTGTTATTCTAACTCTGCGTGTATTGATCGAGGAATGATGTGGTCTTTCTTCTTTTTGCCTCTGTATTTGACCTTGTTTGGTTTGAGTGTTCGCTGTACATAGGCATGTCTTGAGCGTGGTGTATGTTGTGTATGCAATGGTTTTTAAGGATTTATTTCATTATTGATGTTATGTAAGTAATTGTAGATATAAATACATTTATAGTAAATGTATATATTAAGCTTTGTGTTAAATAAAGTTATGGTGAATGTAGATCAAAAAGCATGACAAAAATTCATATAATTCTGCACTACCTCGACTCAGTGATCTGTTTCGACCGTCAATATCAATAAATAAAGAAATCGTTTCGGCTACAAATGCAACTCAACTAGGCAGTTTATTTGATGCGAGTTTTAATGCTCGAATCGGAGTTTTATCAAAGGATAAAAAAACTTGAAAGATTAAACGGCATAGCTGAACAATTACTACAGATTATTCCTAAAGAAAAATTAAACTTTGCCAGTTTTATAATTGTCGATAATGAAGTGGACTTAAGAAATGAAATTTTCGCTGATTCGTGTAAAAATAAGATCACAATTACAGAGGAACAACGCAATGCGTTTCATCAAAGCCCTCTCCTGTTTTTACAACAAGTAATACAGAAAAGTTAATGCTAAAATAAAAAATCAATATATAAATTGATCTAGATCAGAAATAATAATAATTACATTAACTAATATTCTTGGACTTTTGTTATTTGGAATAAATTTATTATTATTCAAGGTGACTTTCTTTTGTTTTTTTCTTTGCTTGGTTTTTTGACATTAAACTTTTATTAACGGTTTAGCGTTATTTTGTTTATTTATTTTTATTTATTTGCAAGTAAGATTTACTATTTCGTAATTGTCGAAATAGTAAATTTTACAGGGCTAACAAACTAGAACAACTACATGATACGCCCATGAATAGTACCATAGTACTCTGGGAAAACAAAATTTTAGTGATGGATACTTTTTTTTGCAATATCAAATTTTCCAGATCGTACCAGCCGATACAATATCATAGCATTTTTAGTAAACACGATTTAGTTTACTTTTTATCCATAATCAACAGTGTAAGATTTCATAGGGTTATAGATGTAAGTTATTGATAAAATTAATCAACATACACGGACTTATGGAATAAAATTAGTTTATTTAATTCCTCAACGCTTAATTAAATTCCTAGTTCTCCACTCACATCTTTTTATCCGAAATTAATTGAATTTAATTTTAAGTTTCAGTTTACATTTATTTCAAATTCACAACCCAATGTAAAATTCGAGATGTTTAAAGTCACCTGTTTTAGCCTTATAAATAAATAAATTTGTTTAAAAAATAATCAAAAGATTATTTTAGTGAAATTTCTGAGAGGTGGATTTTTAAATATTATCTTAATCAAATTCAGATAATTTAAAATTAGTAATTAGAAATCATTTTGAAAAAATGACATTTTGAGAATTATATAATTATATGGAAAATATAATTATATGACACATGGAAAAGTGGGCCTCCCATATCTTTCAATGATATTGAGCCGTAGGCTCTTTAGAGGGTCCACCCGAACTAAAAAGCACTAGTAGCCCCCCGATAGGCCTCCTAGGAGGTTGTCAGCTTTCCGCCTACGATGTCTGTTCGGACCCCCAGTAAAAAACAACCAACCATGTTCGAATGTTCCAGGATTTAGCATTCCGTTCCCGTGGACTGTAAACAGTCAGGAAGGGACAGTTGAAATTTCTATTTTTAGATAAATCCGTTAAACAGAAATTTAACACGTCTAAAGAGATCATTTCCTTGAGATTCGTTAGAATATTCGTATTGACGGCCCGCACCTGAATACTGCTTGTAATTGTTGGATTGTCTTCCTTCTTCCTGGCATCACCGACCATTTTTACCCTACTTCACAAATCGCCATCACAATAGTCACCGGCTTTTCTTCTTTGATGCTTCTGTTGGATTTGATTTGATTGATTTGCTTTTCCTTGTGATCTGTCTTGTAGTGTTTGGTCAGCCACCCCATTGATGTATAGTGTTAGGTATTAAATTATCTTTAATATAATTATTTACTTTTTAAAACACAAATCTTAAATTTTTAATCGTAAATCTTTATTCTTTAATCTTTAATCTGTAATCTTTAATCTGAAATCTTAAATCTGACTCCAATTAATCAGAAAGGACTTCCAACATAAATATATAGACAATGAACACAAATTCTTTTATGAAACTTTATTTCAAATAACAAAAATTAACAAGTCAAAAATAATAATAATAATTCAATTCTTGATGACAGAACACCAAACACAAAACAATATTTCGTACGATTTAACAGATTACAGCAAAAACTGTGAATCTCCAAAACGAACGAATGTTTAAAATTAAATTAAACCTTCTTCTCCCATACGGGATAATTATGGTTTAAAAAGAATAATATTTTAAAAGATTAATAAATAACAAAAATAATTCTGAGTTTACTTGCTTCCTTTTGTTTTTTGATGCGAGAATTTTTTGGGCAAACTAAAACTAGATTTTCTGCTGTTTATATATTAATTTTCATCAGCCTTGAAAATTGATGAAGTAAAACAAAGACTAAAATATTTTTAATTTTAGATTCCAAATTTTGTTAAACTAAATAATATTTTGTTTGAAATTAATAATTTTACCAAAAGAATTATTTTAAATTTTTTCTACATAAAATTTTATCAAAAGTGTTCACCTGCACTCCTCGAAACCCTAACAATAGTTCTTGGAGCAGTACTGACATGGATAAGGTTTCTGCTTGTCTGGTGCCGTTTCATGATCCATTTTGATATGTCTATTGAGTTCCATTTATTCTGCAAAGGCTTTCTTGCAAAGCTCGTAGTGAGATATGACCATTTTCATTCTCGGTTTGATCAGTTTCGCTAGATCTTTGGTCTTCCTCCCTATGATACTCCTGCTGTGGATTAAATGGTCGAGCCTGTCTCGCATTCGGAGTTGAACACCATCTGCTAACATGCTGATAACAGAGTGAACAGAGGCGGTCTCTCAGAGCAGCCATTCCACATCGATCCGTAGGCATTCTTCGAGTTTCTGTTTGCTTCTTCTCGCGATCTTTCTATTTCATTCGATTATGCTTTTCAGAATTCTTTGCACACATAGCTGACCTTCTCCTGTTGCCAAAGGGACATAGAACAGAAGCCGTCTCTTGGCAACGATGTTCACTGGATAATCTTATCCGATATTGATCGAGTCCATTCTGATATGATCTTTCTTATCGACATTACGTGCTGTTCTTGTGGACGCGTTATTTAAGGCTTCAAGTTTTCTGACGAGGCTCTTGTTTGTATGCCAGTTCTCCGAGCCATAGTATACGATAGGAAATATACAGCTTTCAATCAGTGCCTTTTTGCTTCTTATGGTAAGCATATTACTTTTAATTACCGAACCGAGTTCCCTTAGCCTGGTTCTCCCTTTCTTTATCCTTTCCTTGATGACGTGTTCACAAGTACCTTTTGTGGTAAACTGGGAACCCAAATAGTTGAATTCAGTTACCCATTCTATTTGCATGTCATTCACATTTACGGCAGCATATATATCCTTTGTCCATTCAGATTCATAATCTTAGTTTCTGAGACATTGATTTTCAGAACTATCTTAGTGAAAACACTATTTAAGATATAAAGATTACTGACCAGATTGTTGTAGTCAGGTTCGATGAGAGAGAGATCGTCAGGGTAAGCCAAGTGATTGAGCTCAGTTGTTTTGCCTTGGTATTGGAGTCGTGCTCCACCCTTCATTCCATGGTTTGCTGATATTTTGAGTGCCCTATCATATATGATATTGAATAAAATAGGACACAAAACACACCCTTGCCGTATTCTTTTCTTCGTCGTAAACGTATTTTCACCAATAGAACCTTCAAAATCAATGTGGAATAGTTTGATAAGTTTCATAATCCTCCCATTGATTACCAACTTTTCCAGTACTGCTAACAAAATTCCTCAAGGTACACTGTCGAACGCCTTTTCCAGGTCTATGAAAATGACGAATATGTCATTGTCCGCATATCGTGCCGATTCTTGCAATTTCCTGAGTATTCCTATTGCATTACTGGTGCCTCTGCCTTGTCGGAAACCGAACTGCCAATCACTCAGACTGTTTTCAAGTACGATAATGATTCTGTTCGCAATGATCCTGGCTAGTATTTTTCCACCAACGTCTTGTAGTAAGATACCTCTATGGTTGTTGAGGTCTTTCTAAGATCCTTTTCCATTGTACAAAATTATGATCTTTACCTCACTCCACGACTTTGGGAAATATGGAAAAGTACCGATTAAGATACTTTGAACTATTTGTAGCCCAAGCCGAATCGTACAAAAATACGATCGGATCTCATTGCTACCATTTACATGTATAGTGCGCGATTTGATGGTAATAAAGTCGATCAATGTAGTCGAATTGTAGAAAAAGATGTATTTGTAAAATAAAAACTGTACAGGACACGATAAAGAAATAATAAAATATTACTGCACACGAATGTAAAGTTGTAAATCAACGATAATTTACGATCAATGAAAGATTACGACAACCTAAAACCTATTAAAACAATTTCAGATATAGAAGAAATGTTATAATCATGATAATATGAAGGCATATTTGCAAATACTATACTATGAGACTATACTACGATTGCATCTTATTTACAGAAGGTCAAGACTCCGGTTACATGTCGGAGTCCGAGAAACGAGTGCCTGGACTTAGAGACGAACTATGAATCCGACACTTGATTGATACTCGGAATATCCTTTGTAACCTGTTCATCAATCGGTATAAAATTTAAAACGCTAGTTGGAAAAATTTATAAAATAAAAGCAAGAATTAAAATTAATTCATAAGGATTAAATATATAACAAATAAAAGCAATTATTAATAAATTTTTATTAAGTGTTACGATGCAAATGACATAACCTTTCCGATATCGACACCATCTCACATCCAAGGAACCATTGTAGTGAAGTGGGTAATAGTCTAGCTCGGCTATTACCATTAGGTTTAAATGAATTCCATGAGCATGTAGAACGGCGGACAACGGGAAGGAGCCGACAACCACGAGTTCCTATAAGAGACTCTCCGCGGATGGTTGTGAACTGCGAAATGAAAAATTAGTGAACCAGAGCTCTGGAAGGTCGCTTGAGCTCGACCGAAATTCTGAGACGTCGGACCAGGCATAGTAGTAGAGTACGTCGTAATCAGACTCCACCCCGTCCAAGGTTATCACCACTAGAAGCTGTATGACCCTTGAATTAACTTATAATGAAATGGTAGAATTATAATTAATTAACAAAATTAATTACTTAGAAGTCCACGTAGATTTCAAGATTCCGTGATTCATAGACCATATGGTTTATCTAGAATAGAATGAAACTAATCAGACGAAAACAAACCCCCCCAGTAAATACCTGTGTAAACAGATGACTCTCCAAAATCGCAGGTACAATATGCCATCCAATAAGCCGGATGGTAGCAACATGCAAATTTTCGAAAAAACCATTAAGGGGAGAAGGGACATCTTGTTAAAGATTGCGACTACGCCTGACAGTCGAAATGGAATTATATCCAAAATAATTAAATCAACTATGAGATCTCGCAATACCTCACCCTAATGATATTCTGTGCATAAGCGACAACGGAGTCCCGACAGGCGAAATAAAGATATAGCGATTACAACGACGGTATGTGCATTGCGACTGAGCGTAACCATTTCCCCTTTCCTTCCTGACACTAAACAGGATGCTGCAGTGCATATTCTGATAAACAGAAACATTGCAGGCACGCGACCGTAATTTAAACAGAATGAATATAATCATTTCATAAACCCCCTCATCATGTCTTGAATAAACCGATTAGACAAGTAAATAGGATACCCGAGTGTGTCGGGTAGTGTAGTGGAATAGCAGGGTATAGATACCTTGCACATTTGCACAAAAAACACACCACACACGCGCACAAAATTATTCTTGACATGATTACTAAACGATTTTTCGCAGAAATTGTACACAATCCAATTTTACTTTTATAAAAATTGAAAGAATATTTCCACTTCTTATTTCGCTTTTGACGTTGTTATTTACCTGAAATTAATCGGACAAAGTTGTAATTGCATACGAGTAATTTTATACTTACGTTTATTTATTTAATATAATATATTAATCAAAGTCTTAGTTATTTAATATAAACCTTGTTGCGAATTATATTTTGATTATGATGATTATTATGATTTCCTAATAATTAATGAACGCCCTTGCTAATGATGGAGATCGCTACGAACTTCAGCTCTGGTTGATAATGAGTCAAGTTAGTAAAATAGAATCAACAGGGAGTTACAGTAGTGGGGGCGGTGAAGAAGGGAGAGTTCCAGAGGAGTAAAGGAAGGATTAATGTAAATAGTGTACATAAGTCGGTGACAGGAGCTGAGTACAGGCCGCTACGTGAAGTAGATTTTAACTGGAGGAGTAGCGTCCAGTGTAAATAAAGTGTATATAATTCTACGAGTGAGTCGAGATATATCTACTTATTTACTGTAATTATGTTAATCGGTTGATGATCTTCAAGCATGAGAGAGTGGGGTACCTTGTAAATACTCAAAATAGAGCTATCAGTTATTACCGTATATCCTGAATAAAACGAACGAAAATTCTTATGAGAATGATCTCCTAAAGTTCTTTACAACGACACCATAAACCAAAATGTAATTGATTAAACTATAAAATCTTTTAGTGAATCATCATAAGCAGATAACTTGTATGAAATATTACTAAAATATTTATCGATATTACGCTATTCCCTGTTATTACTAATATTCATTAAAAAATACATTAATGAAAAAAATTACACGTATCAAGCTCTCGAGATTTCGAGTATTCTGGATTCTAGCAAATGCCTTGTATTTTATGATAATATTTTATAATTTAATAATTAATGTTTTTTTTTGATTGTCACGATTTCAATTTAACAAATTTTGATTCTTTCGCCTCTTATAAAAGAAAAAATCCTAGAGAGAAGAATGCATATTAACATGTGTTTTATGTTAACTTACTTTTTTCTGATTCACGGAGTTACTATGGGAATTTACAGTTTTCTAAAGATAATAATTGTTTAAAAAGAACAATATTCATTCGAGTCATTTTATATTTTTTATTTGAAAATTCACTTTTCATTTGATACTCTTCAATTTAGATGCATTATATTTGTAGTGTGCAAAGTATTCTGGAATAATCATAAATAAGAATCGAAAATATAAAATTATTAGTTTACGGGTATTGAATGTTATTAGTGGTCGAGTCATAATTTTTGTTTTGTTGTTTTCTTTCACATGATATTTGAAGAATTAAAATGTATCGAAATATGTCTGACACCAACGAGCAAAGCGTCTTATCGTTCGTCTTATCGTTCGGTCAAACCCTCTTTTCTTTTCTGTGAAGGGTTTTAACGTCAGTAAATACTGCAGATAAAGACCACATCGTGATTACGATAAACGGTAAGCAAACTTTGAGCATAAGATGTTATGAGCAATTACGTCATATTAAAAAAAGAAAAAGATCAAAGTATACCATTGTTCTAATAAATCATCCTGGCCAGATAGTTTATGTTAGCAATATATTTACCCATACTACCCTATTCTGGTTTTTGACAATAATCATTCAACAATTCGAACCCTTACTAGTTGTATGAAGGAGAGGAACTAGTAGATAAAGATGATGTGGAGGTTTGATTCGATTGGTCGAAATTTCGAGACTTAGAACATTCCTTCGGGATTCTGGACTTTTAATCGGTCGACGAGACAAACAAATGGAGCTATCATGGATGACTCTTGAAGTTCGTTATTGAGTTAGTAGAAGTTGGTTACCCTTGAATTGTCGATTGGTAGCTGTTTATATGATGTAACACTTTAATCCAGGTTTAATAAAAATGGCTTTACATAAAGATTGGCTTTACATACAAAAGGTTTTAGTGTCGACAAGTACTGTAACAAACTCATAGTCAAAATCAATGTATAGAATGTCAATCAATATTTAGAATCATATTTTAAATCGTATTTAAAATCGTTAATGACATTATGAAAACCAAACAAATTAAAGATCACATATGTTGAAAAATTAATATTATATGAACCAGGATTATTAACCGAGACGAAGAACCTGTTGGAGATGGTGCAGGTCGAACATAGTATGCATAGGGCACGTAGGTCGACCGTCGCTTATTTCCTCGAGGCTCTCTTCGTTCGCCGTGGTCAAGATTAAAACTTTTAAACAATCACGAAAAACCATATTGTCCCCTCAGAAGCTGAGACCACCAGTCGGGCAATACTCGTTACTGGTTTGAACCCAAAGGCGCTCCAAAGCACACACAACTCGTTGATGTGCGCGGAGGAGACGCGTTTGTTCCCTCGAACAGCGAATAATTATTGAGAAAAATTAGTAGTACACAAGAGTTGCCGTTGAACTCTAAAAACGGCTGAGGGCTCAGAGCTAGCAAAAATGTTGTCTAGAGGAAGGAACACGACATAAGGATACTAAGCTAAATGTTACATCATATAGCTCGGACAATATGTGCCAAAAAAACAAGAAAATAAAATAAATAAAAATAAACATAAAACTTGTCGTCGAACCGGAACCTGTAATCAAAGGATATTTCAAATAATCAACGAAATAATCGGTCAACTTAATTGATTAAATATTTGTTTCAAAGTAAATTTTGTGTCAACAATGCGTATTAAAATAATTAATAATTAAATATCTTATATTTCGTAATAAAAAGCTTATATCTTGTAAAATTATTTGGGAAATTTTAATTTTCATAAAAAATAGTGTTTTATTAGTAAAAATGTATATTAATATTGATATAATAAATTTTAATATTCCTTTAAGATTGTTTTTATAAAAAAATATTTTTTGAAATTATTATTATTATTTTTGTTTAAATATTGCATCCAAGCAATAAGTAGCGCACAAATTTGTAATGTTAGAAAACAGTAATTTACAATTAATTGATAATAAAATCTTCGTTAAAAAAATCAATGATAACATAAATTGCATTTTAAATTTTTTCAATGAAGATAAATCCATTTTTTCACCTGATAATGTCGAAGATTTAAATGAAATTATTCAATGTTTACAAGAACTTGTAGAATTTGATAAATTATTTACCTATATCGAATAAAGTGACTGATAAACTCAGGAAAATGAACGATTGAAAGCCCATGAAATCTGGGAGACGGAGTCCATCAAATTCGAGGCATTGAGGAACAAGTTAAGTAATTATCCAGATGAAATTACCGAAGAAATTCAGAGTAAATCTTTGTTGATTTTATAAATCAAAATAAACTTGTTACTATGAGGAGTTAGTTTAAATTTGCACTTCGCCAAATTAATTTATTAATTTTTTTTAAATTTGAAAGTTTAAAAAAATTAAATAAGTGCAAAAAGTTTTAAAATGAAAAATGATCTTAAAAGAAAAATCAACAAAAATTAAATACTTATATAGAAACAAAAAATGTTTACATTCATAACAATTGATATATTTTGCTAAAAGTTTTGAAATAAGAATTTTAAAATAAATAATAAACGGATTAAAATTTATTATGCTTAAAAAGAATTTTGAAATTATCAAAATTAACATCACATTTACCTTTGTTCCTGTGTTCTGCAATATTACTCTTACTTTCTTTTCGACTATGTTCTTGAATTCGTTTACAATGATGACGGGCAGTCTCTCCAATGTATGTGGCATCGCACCCATTGCATTTATATTCATAAACAATATGAGAACAAAGTGTTAAAGGTGTAATAGATTTATTACTGAACATATTTTGAATTTTATGAGATCGTGACACAATTTACAAATTTAATTCATACACTGTTAAAGTTTTTAAATCCTTCAGAATAAGGTACAATTAAACAATATTTAGGCATATTATTAATATCTAATGATCCTTCGATTTCTTTCTTAGATCTATCAAAAGAAGTTAAACTCTGATTTCCCGAAATATCTTTCAAAAGTATTTTATCTACTGTTTCCTTTATTAATTTTTCTAGAAAAGATTTAGAATAACCATTCTGATTTAACAAAGAACTTAGTTTATTAACACTTTCTACAGATTAAAAGAAAAGTTGAAAATAACGACCAAGAGCGATAAATTAAGCCTCTAATCATGTTTCTTTAATGTTTCGGTTCACAAAAACTGACTTTTGAAGCATATGAGCTTGTTTTACTTTCCTTCCAATAAATTCCAGTCTCGTAACTAAGGAATTTTCTTGCAACCAAAAAATCCAGAAAAGATAAGTCTATTTTCGTTTCATTTCAACTGTAAAAGCAACATTTATGTGCAACAAATTCATAAATTTTCAAAATGAAAATATATTGGCCTGATTTTTAAAAATAAAAATATATTGCAATATATTTCGGTGGATTTTCTACCATCTTCAGACTGAATGAACAACAATTTTACTGGCTTATATATTGCAAATTGATGATTATGCAAACATCTTGCGTAATAACTAATTAAATATTTTCAAAAAAGTGGAAGAGAGACTTGTTTGGACTTTAATGGACGGATTAAGTGATTTAATCAATAATGCTTCACAAGTAACTCTTTCTCAATAATTTTTAATATTAGTGCACAATATTTTAAAATTAGTTGTTTTCACCTCCAATTTACAACCCTTCATATGTCCAGCAATATTACTTCCATTACCCAATCGTCCATGCTCCCGAATCCGTTTACAGAGATGATGAGACTTATCTCAAATGTATGTGGTGTTACAACCACTACACGAAAATTGATAAACCAGATTGGAACATAAACTCAAAGGAGTACGAGATTTATTGCTGAACATACTTTGAATTTTGTAAGATTTAGAAATGATTTTTAAATTCAAATTTTTATTATCGATTTATTTTAAAATAGACGATTTAAATTTTTGTAACCTGAATAAAGAACGATTAGCGTATATCCAATATTAGAATTTCCATTAGATAATTTATCGGGTTTTAATTTGTCTTTACCTTCATGTTCTTTATTCATTAATTTATCTATCGTCTCATTATTTAGTTTTTCTAAAAAATGATTTCGAATAGCCATTTTTCTGCAATAGTTCTGTTTTTGATTTTAATAAAAACTTATCATTATTTTTTAAATTTCTTATTAAAATATATCATCAGCGTATCTTGTATGCACTAAAAGTTGATTCCCATCAAACAATTTTAGCAAAAAAAGATTAAGATTTAATAGCTCTTGTAAAAATCTCGTATATGTTATTATGAAGGCTGAAAATTAAAAATATATTTTTCAAAAATAATCTTGTTAAATATTTTTAAGTGTAATAACAATAAATAAAACTGTACATATTCTTAATTTTCTAATTAACTAAAGAGAATAATAATAATTTAGATTTGGTGTAATTTGAATCAAGCTAGTTCAAATATTTTAATCTTATCTGAAAAATTTTAAAGTTCAAACAAATTCATTTGAATAACCATTGTCTAATATGAATTTTGCGTGTTTTGAAATATTTTTGGCGTATTATCTACAGTAATAATAATTATTATTATTATACGATATTCTTTCCTAGGAGCAATTAGAGCCGCTAGAGGAATGAATGAAGACACAATCAGAAATCTAAAAGAAACTCTCGAAAAAATAAACGCAAATATCGATAGGTATTCCAAAGATTTGGATCGTTATAACCAAGAAAATGAAAAACTTTTGTATGAAAATAAAAATCTATCTATGATGGTTGATTAATGGATTCAATTAGGCCGGAATTTGAGCAAATGAAAGTAAAACACGAAGAAATTGTGGTTCTTCTCAACCAACATTTATCAAAAAAGGCAGACAAGCAAATTGATCTTAATGAAATCAGAAACACCATTAAAAGTTATAATGAAAACGTAACATATTTTCTTTAAATATAAAATAATTAAATAACCGATTCTTTCTATCTTCTCCTTAAACTTCTTTTCATTAAATAAAGAAGAAATTAGCAATTTCAAATTATTATAAACCAAATCAGAAAGTTGTCTAAGTGTTCTGATTTACTAATATATATATATATATATATATTATTTTTATAAAATAAAACTAAATAAAGCCCTCGAAATTTATATTATAAAATCATTTTTATTCTTTTTGAAAGGGATTTATGTTTAACAATAATTAACAGTGAATATTTCCAAACTAAAAATGTATTGTGTTTGTATGTATTATGAATCAAAATGTAAATACAATAACGACTGGTGTCCTGCTTCCCTTTGATAGACATTTATTAGGATGAAAGATATAGAATGTTCAGGATTATCTTTTTTGTTTTAGCCCTTCTATAGGTATTTGATTTGAAAAATCTATCATGTTTTGGAAGGATTTGTAGAAATATTTTAGATGAAATATTTCAAAGTGTTCCAATACCTGTTCAAGATGTAAATTAAATAGAAAATTTAGAATTGGAATTTTTAATGAAGTCAATCAAATTCACCAAAATCGTTTTCATCATCATTAAATTTCACGAGTGTCAGATTTCGAAGGGTTGCGAATTCTGAACCGCAAACCATCAAATATCAATGTTTCCTTGAGGACAATCTTCTTCACGACCAGTAATCTTATTGGGATATAATCATGCAATTTCAGATTATTGTTTCTGGAGGTTTGCAACAATAGACTCAAAAGAAAGACTCGTTTTATTCATATCAAAAAAGATCAAGTGATATCGATCGGAGAAGTCACAGAAGAACAACAGGTATTTGAACACACTATTCTATCAAATATGAATAAACTTTTAGAAGAATATTATTTAATTGTTGATTGTTATTATCACTAATTGCTGTCAGATACAATTAAATATCTCGTTGAAAAACCCGAAACATTATCGTAAAGTGTTCACTGTTATTTTGAATCCATCCAGGAGATTTGTAATATTTTTGGTACTGGATTACAATCAGAAACGGACTTGGACAGTTATCTAGCAACGCCAAATTGTAAAACTAAGACAATAATTGAATGGAAAACCGCCATCATTAGGGCGCAAATTAATGATTGCATGACAGTCTCCGGAGAATTTAGGAGTGCGTTCCTTTGGACCCGAACGCTAATACCTGTCCCCGCCGGAGACTTTGTGTTAAAAATAAAAAAGATCAAGGAAGGTAAATTGAAAGAGCATACAAATATCTTTATTTTGTTTAATAGATCAAATAACAAACCAATGCACATAGATTGTCATTTAGTAAAGAATCAATTTGACATTTATTGCCATGTGTAAATTTAACAACTTCTAGGATAACGTCCTCTGCAATGTAGTGAACGATTTTTATAATCCAATAATGATCGTTATAACTAGATTAAAATAACTTAGATCAAATGACATATATCCTACAATATGGATTTCACATATTTTTAATATTTTGAAAAGTATTTAAATTTTAGATTCAAATATTGAAGATTTATTAAATTAATATTTAAGCAAATACAGAGTATAAAGAATATTAAATTTAATCGATCAAATAAAACAAAATAACATTGCAAGAAAATTATTCCAGATGTCGCAAATCAAATCGAAACTTGTCTGTTACCAATTGTTTATCAATCACTAATCAATATGAACCAGTATTTGCCAGTGATACAAGTTATAACAGTGTTGTATGAATTCAGTAATCATCTGTGTTGGTTTGCAAGTTAGGACTTGTTAAATAAGTAACATAAAGTGTACTTAAGTGTACAATATACAATTATTAGGATTTGTTGCATTAACAATTTCTCTAAAATTAAAAACTTTGAATAAAAATAAATTAAAAACGTTATGAATTGTTAAGTCAGTGTTCGAATAAATTTTATTATTTAATAAAAATAAATTAAAAATTGAGATAAATTTGTCACAAACTATTTCACTGAAGTTGCCTAATTAAATGTTAGCAATTTTATAATGAATTATTTTACTATAAAATGTTTTTCTTATTTAATTTATTTTTTCTGTTTTCTTTAGATTTTGTTTTACCCTTTTCTTAATTAATGAATTTTACTTTGAAATTTAAGATAACATTTTAGATAATTGAAATGGAGGAAGACGTCTTTCAAATGAAAGAATCAATGATAAGAGATCGCGCTACTGCACGAGAAGAAAAGAAGCGGCTTATATTAGAAACAGTATAATTTATGTTTTTAACATTCCTTTATTAATTTGAAACATCAGAATAAAACTCAGAAGCTATTGAATATTCAAAATGAAAAGAATGAGGAATTAAACAAGTATTTGTTTTAAGTGATTATAAAGACTTCATGAACTCTTACTTTTGATTTAAAATTTCGCAGTGAGGCTCAAAGGACCTTAGACAGATAGGGTAACCAAATTTTCTATTTTACACAATCAGTTTAGGAATGTTTTATTTTTTAATCTAATTTTCATAAATCTTCGGTACAGTCTCCAGGTTCGTTTCGAAAATTTAAATCGTTTGTCAATCAAAAACGAATCAGATATCGTTCTCAATTAAAGCGTAATTAAAATTCAGAAATTCTATCAGTCAAAATCGTAATTGAAAATCAAACAAATCTACGCAGGTGACCTGAAGATGACAGTTGATTCGTCGAAATATATTGTCAATAAATATATTTTTTTAATGGATGAGTTTGGTTATTCATAGAAAATTATCATCCGGATTTCATTTTATCGAAAATCAGAAATTGTTTTTTAATAAAAAAATTTCACTACTCCAAAAAATCGTTTTTGTTTTACAAAGAATTCAATTAAATTAACAATCAAATTCGTTTCAAAAATTAATAGTTCGATTTGACCAAAAAATCGTTTTTACAATCAGAAATAAATTCAGTGAAATCGATTCGACAAAAGTCCTCAGGTTTCCCCGATGTAAACAGATACAGCGGATTTAAAGCTCGGGTTTTTGTGCTGGTCTAATTTTAAAATATTGTTAAGGCAGATCATTATTTGTCTCTAGTTAAAGTTTTTTATATATCGTTAATATGAGATCAAATCAAAAGAACTCAGTGTTCGATCACAAACTTCGTTTATTTATAATTTTCGTAAAAAATTCAAATCGATTTCAATATTAGTTTTTACAATTGCAAGAAAATAAGCTTGTAGAGACCAATAATTCCCATCAAAATCTTAATTCAATTTTAATTCAATTTTAAATCAATTTTAAAAAGAAAAATTTCAAACTAAATTTCTTTTCTAAATTAATATATATATTTCGAAAATATAATTTGATTAAAGCTTTTTTTATATAATTATTGGACATGTTTCGATGTTTAAAAAATTAATAATCAAAAATCAGAAACTCGTTTGTTTAAATTCTTCATCGTATTGAATTTTCAAATCGAAGGTCAAATCCAGTTCTTGGAATTGGTTTTCTATTTTTGAGAACAAATAAATCCGATCGTAATGGATTATTAAACATCGAAACATGTCCAATAATTATATAAAAAAAGCTTTAATCAAATTATATTTTCGAAATACTAAACTTGCGTTCACAAGACTCAATATAATATATATATATATCTAAAATTTTTTTGAACTTTTTTTAATTACAGAATAATTGTATTAACAAATTCGTTCTCAGCATAAAAAAGTTCTTATGAAATATTTTGAAACTTCTGGAAGTTGAAAAAAGGAAACACCTTTATATAAATATATACAGTCCACCCTCGGTTTTGGGGCAAAAAATATCAAATTTTTCCCCAAAATCCAAGAATTCCACAAAAACCAAAAAACACCTGTTAAGAGAACTCACACATTTGACAGAACATTTATTACATTCACAATTTTTATCATCTTTATGATGATCAACAGTAATGCTTTCACTTAGATCCATCAATCAATTTTCAATATCTCCCATTATAATCTNAACTATACTTGATAAGATTATTTTATTTAAAAATATTTAATTTAAATTTGATTGGCTGAAATAAAATATTTTTATAGTCATTTTAACATTAATTTGATTTTAATTATTTAAAAATTTACAAAAATAAAACCATTAAAATTATTTAAAAGCTGCAATAATAAAAACTAAAAAATTTGAATATTAAATCTAAATTTAAATAAATTAGTTTCAGATTATAAAAAAAATAAATATTGATAATCCATCTGGTTAGGAGAGGCACAATCCCAAATCAACATACAACATTTGAACATGCAAAAACTACACAAAAACATCCACACACCAAATATTCCTCACAACACCCAAAAAATTAAAAAACATCGAAAAACTAAATAAAATTTATTTCAATTTTTTAAAATAATCAGTTATTGTTTTCAAAAATTTAAATTCATTCCTTAAAAATTATTAAATTGCATTCTAAACTTGATGTATTCATTTTGAACATCAAAAAAAATATATTCAATAACATTTTCCAATTCTTTAAGTTTTTTCCATAAGTTTATCATAACGAACTTTTTCACAAATTTCAGCTGTTCCGGTATCCTCCAGCGGTTCTGGTTGGTTTCTTCTTTTTGGAAAATGCCTTTTTGAAACAATTAATAATCGATTCTTTATTAACTCCCAGGCAATAGAAGTAAAAACAATAGCATTTTTAATATTAATGTTTTTAAATAGATCATTATTTAAATCATCTTCTTCAGTTGCCAAAAAATTAACAAGAGAATTATTGTAATGATCCTTGAATGCCTTTATCAAACCCATATCCAATGGCTGTGTTATGGATTTTTTTAAAATTTAATATAAATTTAAACAAAATTTAACATAAAATTTAACAAAATTTTTTAAGAAAAGCTTGTAATATTTTAAATTTGGGGAAATTTTGATACTTATTTCAGACCAAGATTAAATATTATTTTTAGGTTAAAAAATATACCCCAAAAAACAAAACATAATTGTACTTTTGGAATACAACACATAAAAAATATGTAATAGTGTGATTATCTTAAAACTTGCCCCAAAAACCAAAATTTCCCCAGAAATCAAGGTGCCCCACCATAAAGAATGCCCCGGAAACGAGGGTGGACTGTATATATATATAT
>MQRK01238736.1:11032-39983 GCA_001938485.1 Girardia tigrina | reverse complement strand
TATATATATATATATATATATATATATATATATATATATATATATATATATATATATATATATATATAGGGATACAATTTTGGTTTAAAATCATTTTGGCATTTTTATATCGTTATTTAGGTAGTTTTATTGTAAGTTTTCAGTGAATGTTTTAAAAGCTTTTGAAAATTAGCTTTTAACCATTTAAAGCAAATGTGTGCCAGATTTTACAATAGTGTTTATTACAAATTATATTTTGAAAAAACAACAAATATCATAATAACGGATTAGCTAATTTATTAGCATTTTATTATCATTTAAAAGTACCTACAAGTTATTATTGGGATATTTATATAAAATTGATTTAAATTATTAATATCATAAATAAACTTATTCAATTTTACAAAAGGTGTAAAAACTCCGCACAAGGGGATATAATTTTAGGATTTGAATTAATTTTATATATCTGAATTTTTTATACCTTGCTTCGGTCATTGAAATTAGCTTAAGTTTAATGTAGAGCGCAGAAGAAAAATAAACGTGATTTATATACTAATGTTTGTTATGATTTTAATTATTTTTTTATGATTCTTATTCGGGGTGAGTGATTATTATTTGCTTAAAGTAAATGGAAATATTAAATAAAAAGTAAAAGAAATTATAATAAAATGTTTACCTCAAGTAAAGATTAGATTTAATTTATATTTTCATATTGATTCTTTTTCAAATTATGTTCTTCTGCTTTGTTACTTATTCTTAAATATAATCGTAATAACGCCCTTCATAAGTATTTACTTTGCCACAATGTACATTCCAGAGCGAGATTGTTTACTTAATTTGTTTAAATTTAGTGCACAAATTGTTCTGTCAGTTAATTGAATTTCGAAATTTTGATTTTTTTAAAATAGTTTTGTCTTGTGTTTAGGGTTTTCGAACTTTAATTATTTTTATATCTGATTAGCGTTTTCAGAAATATTTACCACCTAAGGTGTGTCCACTAAAAAAGTGCACAAGTTTTAAAACCATCATAACTTTTTAATGTAATATTATTTAATTTCGTAAATTTGGAATTTAAATATTTGTTTTAATAGGCTAGAAATAGTAAAGCAGGTATTTAAAATTTTTGGTTTAATATTTTTTATTTTAGAGACAATTATAATGATTTCAAAACGACATGAAGATATAATCATTTTTTCAAAACGCACAGTAAAAGTGAGACTGTGACAAAGTTTACTGGCATTCATTTTTCCAGAAGAGGTATATATGTAATAATACAACGCTATGAGAAGACCGGCAGCATTGAAAGAAAAGTAGGAAGTGGAAGGAAACCTGTTAAAATGACGTCAGACAAAAGGAAGAGACTTCTGCAGCGTGCAACTTTGACTGTTGGACAAAGTGTGAGAAAGTTAGGTAGAGAAATGAATGTTTCAAAGTCTTACGTGCATAAGATGCTCAAGACTAATAACATTGTGTTTTGACAGAGGAAAGAAGCCCCAAAGGTTACTCCGACACAGATTATTCGCCAGAAAGCCAGGTTGCAAAATCTCGCTAAAATTGTTGTGGAAAAGACCAAAACCGACTTTGTACTTGATGATGAGTCGTATTTTACACTCACCGGAGCAATGACATCGGGTTATTATGTGGACCAAAAGAATTTCTGTGATGTACCTGATAATATTCGCCTTAAATTGCGAGAGAAATTCACAGTAAAAGTTTTGGTTTGGGCAACTGTTTCCAGACGAGGCATTTCAAACCTGTACATCAGGAAATGGAAATCTGTAGCTTCTAATTCGGATATTTATATCTCCGAGTGCTTAACGAAGCGTTTGCTTCCTTATCTGAATGAGAAATACCCAGCTGGTCACTTCATCATCTGGTCAGATCTTGCTTCTTTTCACTACACCAAAGCAAGTCTGAAGTGCTTAGAGGACAACAAAATTCCATTTGTCAAAAAAGATTCGAATCCACCTTGTGCTCCCCAAATACGCCCAATTGAAAATTTTTCTTCTCATTTAAAGGAGAAGGTGTATGAAAAGGGTTGGACTGCCGATTCTGAAGACCAGTTGATTCGCAGAATCAAAACTAAAGCAAAGTAGTTTAACAATTTATATTTTAGGACATTATTTGCAAATTTTAGACAAAGAATAATGCTTGCTAACTCTTATGGCCTTAATAGTTTGATAAAATAAAATAGTTATTGTGTTATTATGATCTAGTCTTTGTTCAGATTTCCGTCAATTTGAAGGTCTAATTAAAAAGTTATGATGGTTTTAAAACTTGTGCACTTTTTTAGTGGACACACCTTAGAAAGAAAACTAAAAATCAATTAAACTTTTAAAAGTTATTTTTTATCAATACTTATTAACATAACAAACGTTTATTAATAAAAATAACATAAACAATCATTGCTTATATTTTTAGAAAAAAGAGTGTAACTTCTAAGTTGGTACCCCTTGTCATGACTTATAATTTCATACCCAACTGAGAGGCTTCTTTTTATTATGAAGTGATAGGGGATGATAGCATTACGGATGATAGCATCCAAAATGCTAAAATAAAAATAGCTTTGTCTATATCAAGCAAATGGTGCCTGATTTATATTTATATTTATTACCAATAAAATTTTAAAAGACAACAAAACATCGTATCTTAATAATGTATTAGCTAATATATAAAAGTTAACATTACCATTTTAAAATACGCACAAACTACTATTTGGATATTTAAATAAAGTCGATTTAATTTATTTATATAATAAATATGCCTATTCAATTTTAAAAAAAGGTATAAAATATTCATCATACAGGGATAAAATTTTTAGGATTGTCATATTGAAATTAATTTTTTATTCAGTCACATCAGTAGAGTAATAAGAAAAAATTTTCAGCAGGCCCATCTGTTTTCTGCGGCGATAAATTGATTTTTCTGCATCGCGGCGTGAAAAGTCGGATGGGATTAGGAGATTTTGAATCATTCGCAAATATAAAGAACAAAAATTAAAAAACTATATAAGGATTATTCAAAATATATTTTATAACAACTATAAATATATATACACTTAGTCTAATTAAACTAACTGTTGTTATAAAACACGGAGCAGTAAGCCTTCAAGTTCTCTCGTGCCAGTGACATTCTCAACGGGTTCAGCACAGAGCAATATTTGGAAAATGAGCGTTCTACGTCAACGGATGACACTGGAAGAGCCAAATACGCTCTTGTTAAAGCGCGAAGCTTCGAAATTCTATCTACCATGGCATTCCAGAAAGACAAAGTATATTCACATGCAGCGCTACTTCAAACGAAGTATTCCAACGTGTGACAACAGAACTCGGAGGCAAGGACACCTTAACAGCTCCTTGCTGACGTAAATGACACAAATATCGAACCCGACGCCCATTGGCCTTGGAAAAAACAGATTTTACAGTTGCTAACTGATTATCTGTTGAAGTTATGGCTTCACGAAACTGCTCACCGACAAGAAACACAATATGATAAATTATCAGTCTAGTTCAATGTAAGTGTTTTAAATAATTATCTCTGATCTAGAAAATTTAGAGAGTTTCTTAAGAGCAATTTTCTAGATGCTTTCTTGCTTTTTACATTGTTCTAGGTATATTATTTGTGAACGAAACCCTGTTGCAATCTTCCCAATCATTATTTTTTCATTTTTATCTCTGACGAGGATCATCTCTGCTGGGAAGTTGTTCCGAAAAGTAAGACGGTCTTGATCAAGTAGCGAGAAAACATGATCTAGATATTTTGAAGCTACACACTGGATACTTTAAAATTCTTTGAAGATCATCATTGACCGAGCCTCATTGCCGCCGGTAATCATAGACATCAAAAAATTCGTCCATTAAGGACTTTAATAAAAGGGGAGATATTACATATAAGGTTTTGTACTATAAATTTAAGAACGAAAAAATTTTGATATTGTCGATTGGTGACAACGTATAGATGGCGATGTCGCTAGGAGTGTTCGATAGGAATATGAAGATCTGCCTGTACTCATCGAAACTCAATTAACTAAAAAGTTAATTTTAATTTAAAAAAATCAAATGGGCGTTTAGTTAAACAAATCGTTTTTAATAATTATTTGATACATACAAAATATTTGATTTTAAATATAAATATTTATATTATGCGACCATTTTATGTGACCACAATCGGTGTTTTATTATTCTTGATTAGTTGAATTAATTTCTTCAATTTTCAATTTGGAATTCCCTCAGTAAATTATTTTCTTTTGGTTGACCTAGAGAGAATATTCCTTTAAAAATGACTTAACTTTTTATTTTGTTACATATCTTTTTGACCTTTCAATTGACCGAGAATTATAATTAAAATTTGTCATTTGAGTTTCATTGAAATAATTTTAAGTGTCAATATTGATTACTTTAAATAATTTTTTTATCTCGTGATGTTAATTAAATTATTGATAAAGGTCTCCAGGTATTGAATGGAATATATGAAATTAAAAAATTCCAATAATTATTATTTAATTTCATATTATGTATAATACATACTTCAAAATTATTATAAATTTGATCATTATAATTTACTTAGCGTATTTATTTAGCTATTCAGGTTTCTGGGGTACAACAATGAACGTATGGGGACAGCGAAAATATTTTTTTTAACTTTATCTATCCAATTAAATTATGGATTTTATAAATGTTATAATTAATATTAATACAAACGTCTATCATTCTAAATTTCCTTATAAGCATAAATATAACTAATAACTATTAAAAATATTTATTTTTTATATTATATTATATTATACAGGCATACCTCGATTAACGCTACCTCTTTTAGCGCTGTTTCGTTATAGTGCTCTTTTGATTTTATGGAAAAAAAATAATTTTAACTTCAAAATATTTTTTAAAAGGTTTTTTTTTCTAATTTCATATGAAAATTGTTACTATTTACTAAATTTATAATTCATGGAATTCGTTTTTGAAAAGAAAAAAAATATCAAAAATAATTATAATTTGAGGAATCCCCAAATGTGAAATTTTGTATTAAATTGTTCATTCGAAATAGTGATATGGTTTGATATAGACCTAATTTTGATTAAATTTTGTTTAAATAAATAAAAATCATTAAATAAAAAAAAATCAATTGCTTATAAAAATATGGCCGAGAAAAGAACTGTAGAACCACAGACACATGTTGCTAAATAATCTAGAAAAAGCTTGACGTTGGAGATGAAAATGAATGTTATTAGGCGAATTGAGAACGGTGAACGGTAGTCCGAAGTGTCTTCCAGCCTAGGGTTGGCTGGATCAACCATTAGAACCATTCTTAAAAATTCCTGAAGATCTGATAGGTAGTTTATCACAAATTCAGCCAGAAATTGCGGAGCCTACGCTAGAAACAGAAGATTTAACAGAAAATATTTTAACGAAAAAATATTTGGAACATAATCTAGGGATAATCCAAAATGCCTTAGAAGATTTAAGTGAAAATGATCCCAATTTTGAAAGGTCCTGTGCTATAAAACGAGGAGTAATGAACACTTTATCACCCTACATGGAAATTTTAAAAGAAAAAAGAAAACTGTTTAAGCAAACAATCTTACCCACATTTTTTAAAAAAAATAGTTAAATATGAATTTACGCCTTTATTTAGTGATATGTATTAATATATTTTTTTGTTTTTATTGAAATTGTTTTGTTATATTGAATTCTAATTTATTTTCTAATTTTTAAATGAAGTATAAATGAAATAAAAATTTTATTTCAAAATAAAACTACCATCTTTTTTATTTTTCACTTCAAAGTACCGAAAAAAATTGGTTAGGAACGTAACCCCATATTTTAGTGTAAATAGCACCTCTTTTAACGCTGTTTCTGTAAACGCTCAATTTTCAGGAACGCAATATGAGCGTTAATCGAGGTATGCCTGTATTATATATGTTTCAAGTGTATAAAGAAATAGACCTTTTCAAAAATTATCTATAATTTTATTAGATTTAATTTTACAAAGTTAATCTTGGTATTTTTACCGTTATTTGTGATGTATTACATATATTTTTAGATTTTCTTTAACCATTAGGCTGATTTACGAAAGTGATTTATTTTTAATATTACTGTGTTTGCTTGAGATAAAATAAAACAATAATGACATTTGATTTTTTTTTAATTTCGTTGGAAAGAATATTATACAACAGTAAAATACGTACAGCCAACCTATAAAAAAAACTAATAGTAATGTGAACATTCGGTTTAAAAGATTGGTATCAAAATTGAAACTCTAGGTTATTAAGGGTTAATAATTATTACTATATTTTAAGGTGTATAACACAAACAAAAAAAATAGAAAAAGATTTTTTGTATTATTTTTGCAAATTTACATTTAATTTCTAATTAAAATTGCAAAAGCTACTATCTGTGTATAACGCGTATTCCATTTTTGGCTTTAAAAGTTTGGAAAAACTGCATTATAACCCGTAAAATACGGTATATTGATTTTAATAGAGATTCTTTTATCAAGAAAATTAATATTGAATTTATTTTCAAAGTAAATTATTAAAATCAATTTTATTAGTTTATTATGACCACACACATCTAAACACACATATCAATGTTCCACTCTTTATTATTTACACAATATAATAATATAATATTTATTGTGTTTAAAATTTCCGTTTTATTTGATAATAATTTTTGTTTTTAAATATTTCCCACACTTTTTTCCCACAGACTTTTCTTAAATTAAGCAGAATAATAAAACATTATTTCTTTTTCAGCAAATCAAGGACAAAAATATTATATAAATTTTAAGGGACTTATTTCTCTTTTTAGCTTATTTATAATAATCAAATTTATATATTTTTTCAATAGTTTAGGTTTGTTAGAGAACTAAATTTCATGTTTTTAAAAATAATATTTTTTTAAAACAGACTTAAAACAAAAAAAGGAAAAAGGTTTTCTTATTTATTTAACTTTGATATAAGTAGACTCACATATATTACTCTACTATATATCTCTATTTTATTATCTTTAACCTTTCGTTATTATAATGTCGAGCCACACTCGACAAAGGAGTGGTAAGGGTTAAAGATAATAATTAAATCAGGGGTCTTCAGCCTTTTACAATATTTAGTTTCGTGTCTTCCATTCTTTTTATTAGCTTACTTTCTATATAGGTATATATGTATTCATGGAATTTAAAAACCTATTTGTGAAGGCTTTTTACTCAATCAATTTTCTCCAAATTTTGCACACTTACTCATTCTCGATGACAATAAATGATAATGTAAAAATTTGATCAAATTAGTCTATTAAAAAAATTAAGCTAATAACAAACTAATCTTTTTGCGAAAGAAATAGCTCAATAACGTTGACCCATGTAATCACTTTCTCATAAAGTTTCAAAAATTGTTTTTCTTAAACTTTGACTTCATCATCACAATTTACATAAATTTAATCCGATTCCTTCAGTAACTCTATTAAGGATTTCAATGATAAGCAAATGATCTGAGCAATTTCCACGAGTTTTTCTTCTTTATTATAAGTACTGACCTTAATGAGTATATTATTGATTCGTTCATAACTCATTTGTTGAAATGTGTTATTGTGAATTCTTTTACATAAACACGAAAACCTCACACTGATCGGATCAAACATTCACTCGGCGAAACAGGTTTCGACTCAAAAAAATTCAAATTAAAAATCTTTCTCCTCAAAAAATCTCGATCAAACAAAGTCAAAAAATTTAAAAAGTGAAACAATATCTGGTTGACCAATCAGAGTGAGTTATTTCATTTACTGGCCACTCGACTCTCTTGGGTACAAAAATAATCGACACAAAGACAAATTCGGCTTGATTACAATCAACTCAAAGCAATTGATTCGGTAATTGATTAAATGAGTCATCATTAATAATTTTTTTGTTCGTTTAAAATAAAAACAAATATCAAATAATCAATTTTTAAATCCAGTTTGCATGTGTGATGTAACAATTTTTGAGTAAAAATAAATATGTTATACTGTACACCCATATTTTCTTAGATTACACCCAGCTGGAAACCTTAAAAAAACCCTGTAAAACAGCATGTCAATAAAAGCAACAATGAGTACTTATAACGTAAGAATTTTTTCATGCGTGCAACTACGCCATTCAATGTATTAGGCACTGCATTCACTCCATCTATACATATTGATGATATAAATCTCCAGATATATTTTACTTTTGAAATATATAGAATCTTATATTCATACTTAAATCTCAATTAACCAAGTTGAATGTAAAAAATATCTCATATGTTATATCTTTCTAAATTCAAAATATACTATACGAATTCCCAATTCATATACCTAAACATTAAATTGATAAAACGAATTTTAATATCTACATTTTCAGATTCGGAAGGAAAAGGATAAATGTGGTAAAAGTAGCAAACAGTAGGACAAGTCTTTATTGGTTATCACATGCATTATACATAATATTTGTTTAGATGTTCATTCTATTAATAAATAAAATTAAAATAATATTTTAAAATAATATAACAAACGTTATTTTTTATTGTATTTGTCTTTTATTACAAGTAAATATTCGTCAACATTATATGATTAATAAATAACCAAAAAAATATTTTTGCAGCTACTAAAAAAGAAACATGCAAAAAAATATCAATTGTTGAAAAATATGTCGAAATTCCAATATTATTTTCATATAAAAATTAATTAAATTTTAGGATTTTTCCATTTTTCATATATTTAGAAAATACTTTTATTAATAGTCAATTTTAATCCTTTTATTAGAAAATTCTTTTTTTATTAAATACTTCATCGAGTTTTATTTATTAAATTAAATTTATATCAAAGAGCTCAAAAAGAATGAGAAAATCAAAGATGAAGTATCAATACATCTGCGATCTTTGATGGATAAGTTAGATAACATTTTTGGAGCTACAAATTGATAGAATTTTTAACTATTTAGATTAAGAGAAACTGATGAGAATGGAGCATCAAAAGTCTCGGATATCGGACAACTAGAATTTGAAATGGAAGAAATGGAAAGAAATATAATTACATCTAAAGAAAATCATGAGTAATAATAATAATTATTATAAATTATCAATAAATAAATTGTTAAGTTTTTTTAGGTATTTATTATTATTATTACTAATAGTTTTGCTCAAGATAAAAATTAATTAAATAATTTTTATTAAAAATAAAATGCATCTTTTTTTTAAATATATGTGACCGCAACTGAGAAAAGGGACCACAAGTCGCTGCACAGAAAACCCAGAAATCGCCTGTAAAAGTGGATTGGTCAAAAATGGGGCAAAAGTAGTTCTCTATCTATTTCAATAGGTTAATCGATGCCCCTGAATACAGTATGCATCATTTGTTGTAGGCCTTAACTACCAACTTCAAGTGACTGATTGAAAAGGGACCACAAGTCGGCCATTGTGTTTTCGCTAATAAATCATACCAATACTGAGGAAAATACTTTTTGTAATTAGGTATATATAGCGGCCTTGATGTTTGATTTCAGTGAAAATATTTAAAGTCGGGTAAATCATTATTCAGACTGCTGATGTCTAAAACGCATTGCATAATAAACATGTTTCAATTCGTGTTTTCTCAAAAACGAGTTTTTACGAATATGACCATTGTAATATCTGTAGAAGAGTCAAATGATGGAATATCACCATGATTTTTTGCACAATTGTTAACTGTTATGAGACCTGCAACGTGGCGCTCTTAACTCAGTTTCCTACTTGTGGTCCCTTTTCTCAGCTTTGGTCATATATTATTAGAACACTGATATGGTTTTCCAAATTTTTATTATTACCACAATTTGAATTGTCTTTAGGAAAACTCTCAACAACCTTCCATCGGTTGACATCAAAATAAATTGTTAACATTTTAGAATGAATCATTTTAAAATAACTATTCGAACAAAGATTTTCAATTTTTAGAATTAAATTAATTTTATGGTTTTATTATTATATTAAACATTTGAAAATTTTTCAATTTTAGCAAATTACAATAAAATTTTTACTTCAGAAAAATTAATTTAATGATTTTATTTTTTAAAACTAGTAATTGATTAATTTATAAATTTCATCTAATATTTTATTTCAAATATTATTTCAATAATTTTTTATTTAACAAAATTTTTTTTAAACAGTTTTAAAAATTAATTCATACTTTATCAAAATTAACAATTTCATTTTACTAATGTAAATTTTAAAATATATTGTATTACAATTTAAAATGTTAAAGATTTTCGAACAGTATAATTTAATTTAAATTTAAATTTAGAAAACTTAAAATTTGGTAATTTAGTTAATTAAGTTTAATTAAAGTAAAGTTAATTAATGAAAATAATATTTAAATTTCTTTTAAATGGTACCCCGACAAAAGCGCCCATGACAAAAGCGTCCCGACAAAAGCACCCACCGACAAAACCCCCTCCTACAAAATCGCCTACTTTTTGAAATTTTTGTTAAAATTCTTAACAGGACTAATTCTTAAATGAATTAATAATTCATTTGTGGCGTAAAATTTTAATTATTTAATTTGACTCAACTTTATCAAAATAATATTAATGTGCGAACGTATACAAAAATTTTATTGGCGTTAACATTCGTTCCTGTAGATGATGGTATTGTAACTTTTGAAATGTTGAAATGCCAAAATGAAATGGCTGAATTAATAAATTATTGGTAGGATAATTATATTGGAAAAATGAGACGCAACCGTAGAGTAGTACCAATGTTACCATTAAACGTTTGGAATATATTTGATAGCGTTAATGGTGATTTGCCGCGTACAAATAATTTAGTTGAAGGTTGGCATAGAGCCTTTCAACAAACCTTGGAGTGCCACCATCCCTCAATTTTTAAAATAGTTAAAATTTTCATAATAAAAAAGAAGAAAATCAAATGGAAATAGAATATGAATGTTTCAAGCCGGATTTCGACGACGAGAAGCTTCGAAAGAAAATACGTAAACCTAAACAAACGGATAAAAATATTAACAGAAAATTATAATCAAAATGATATTATAATTTATCTAAAACGATTGTCATATAATCTGGAAATATAACATAATGTGTTATTTTTTACTTTTCATTTTATTACTCTTATTTTTAACATTTTGATGCATTTTTTATTGTCGCAATTTCACAAGTCGTTGGGCGCTTTTGTCGGTACGCTATTATTTGTACTACCATTATATTGTTTAAATTCCAAATAATAAAAGATTTACAAATATTTTTATAAAAAATTCAAAAAGTCCTTTAATATTTGGGATTTAAACAATATAATAATAGTAGAAATAATGATGCTTTCTGTTAAGAATTTAAACAAAAATTTCAAAAAGTGGGCGCTTTTATCGTTGGGCGATTTTGTTGGGTCACTCTTTTAAATTATAGTTGTGCATAGTTTGAATATTCGGATCTTGCGGATCATGTTCGTTGTATGATTAGGAATAATTTCGAAAGTGTAATTAAGAATGGTTTCAATGCGAATTTTATTAACAAATTTTGATTTTTTTTGATGCTGTTAAATTAATAATACAAGAAAATTAATTATTTTATATGTTTTTTATAATTCATTTCTAATTTATAAATAATACTCATAAAACATAAATGTATAAAACAACAAAAGAAAAAGTATTTTTAGCAATTTTACATTCTTCTTATAGTGCAATGGTTGCTACGATGAAAGGGCACTTAGTAAGTTTACAAAAACAATTGGAAAAAGAAAGGAAAGACCGGTAATTCATACTTATATGTTGAATATGTGACACGATTGATGTACAGAATGGATGTACAACGCGATAATTCTGATGTTCAGGAACAAATTAATATATTTCGTGGAGAAAATATGAAATTTATGCGAGAAATAAATACAAAAATTAATGATTGTAAAGCAGAGCATTCTCGATTGTCTATTTTAGTAAGAACATATCACAGTTTTGATTATATTATTAACCTAAAAAGTAATTTATGATAAGAAATTAGAGGTGTAAAAGTGAACCTCGAGTGGATCACACAATGCGTATTAATATTGTTACTAATTTTGAATTTATAATTTTGATCTTTAAGAAGTATCTCAATAACTACTAAAAAAGACCGACCTACCATATGTAGGGTACTTTTACTAAACCTTTGGGGGGTAACTACATATTAGAATAACTTCTTTGGTAAGTTGAAATATTTCGGTAGTTAAACGCCAAAACTCTACAGTATTGTGGTCTAAATTATACAATTCGTACTGAATGCTACCGACAGTTGGAAAGAGAACGATTTAAGATAGTAATTTAGGATTACTTCGCCGTTTCAAACTTCGACAAATGTTCTTATATTGGTATACCCAAGACATTCAAGAGCTCATAGTAGATGTGGAATATCTAAGGTTGAAAATGTGTTTATTGAAATTTTCGCACTATGGGGAAGTGCATTTTCGTTCTGAAACATTTTCAGGTGTACATGAGTTTCCAGAATACTGATTAAGAAAGACAAGTTATATCACCATCCAAAATTATTAAGGAACTCATTTCTTATCAACTAAAGCATCCCCATACGTGTATACTTCCACTTCACCCTGTAATTTATGCTGGGTACAATTAGTATTATACAATTCATTATAAGTACGGCACAGTTGAATTTGTCTTTCATAATCCGATCGCGGATCTGATGGAAAAGAATAAAATTTACAATGTGTGAATATGGAAGAGGACAAATTTTAATTGTTTGCTGTGAAATTGAGATTTGCATAAAGAAAACTGACACGGAATTGTGCATAAGTCCGCTTAGTTTCGGTGAATCTAGATATGAAAGTATTAGGATTAATTGTTTAATATGTCGATTGTGGTGTCTTTCATCAAAATACATTAAGCTTTTAAATATCACAAAACTAACAAATTTATTAAATAAAAATACATAGTCAAAATCTTAGATTGAAAAATTTATACGTCAAACATTTTATAAAACATTAAATGAGTCAACTAATGTTAATATTAATTCTGATAAGATCACAATTTATTTACCAATCTTATAAAATTCGGGATAGGTTTAGCAATAAATCCCTAACACCTAAAGGTTTATGTTCCGATCTCATTTATAAGTATACTTCTCATCATCTCTGCAAACGAATCAAACGGCATAGTTACTTGGATAATCGGAGCAATATTGCTGAACATAAATTGTAAAGATAATCTAGAGCAAAATAAGTTTTAAATTTTGTGTTCCCGAGTTAAAGATTATTGGAAGAGAGTGGTATATGAATCTTTATTAATAAGATCAATGGATCCAAAAATTAATATTCAAGCTTCAAATTCAACTTCTTTGTAGAGCATTTTCAAATAGATTATGATGATATTATTGATTGTTCAATCATTGCTTCGTTGTATAAGTACAGAATTAATCTTAATTTTAATCTGAAGATGCTTAGCAATCCACCGAAATTTATAGCAAAAATAAAATTTTAAAATGGCAATGAGACTTCTGTTTCTAACGAAAACATTAAAATCAGTAAAGTAAAATTAAAAATAAATCCCAAAAGAAAGATTTCTTCATTAAAAAACCCAAATATCTATCATCGTAATAAAAGTTTGTTTCTTTAAAAATATTTCAGTATCAACAGTTGAAGAATAAAATTAAAGAAGAAAAGGAAGAATCTGAAAAGCTGAAAGTATTCATAACAGAAAATAAAGACAAATTATTAAGAGAAGATACCGAATTGACAGATAAAATCACTCTTTTAAATCGACAGATTTTAGAAATGGAAAAGGTAGAAAATGAAAAGCGAGTTAATTTAGAAGACAATGAACCGAGGTTTAATGAGTTGCAAATTTATTACGATAAACATATGAAAGATTATGATCAACTGAAAAAGGATTTAGTCGGTAATTTACTTTTATTAATTTTATTGTTAATGTAGTATTTTTATACCTTTATTTACGTAAACTCATTGCATAAACATTTATTTAGTTTTATGTATTTATACATATTCAAATAATTTACTATCATATAATATTATTTATATGTATCTTTGAAGCATAATTATAATTTTGGTACAATTAATTAATATATCATTTATTATATATATATATATATATATATATATATATAATTCTTTATTATATTATTATCATTTAATTATTATTTATTATTTTAATCACCTAAAACGACTTATTGTCATTAGGACGATAATAAAATAAATCAAGAAAATAATAAAATGATCGATTTATCGAATAAAAATTAAGATGTGAAATTAAAATAGAATATTAAGCTCTTGTCGTATGCAAGTTCGTTGTTTTTTTTGTTTTTGTAATTGAATTCCCTGGTATTAATAATTCGGACTATTCCATTAGAATCCAGCTAAGAAATTCTTTCTTGAACCAATTTTCATATCTACTGAGTGAAACCCAGTCAATTCTCTGAATCAATCAACTTAATCAAGTTCCAAATCGAAGAAAATTATTATCCCAAGTCGATCCTATTTTTAGTTAATATTAGTATTATTTTTCTTTAGACCACACAGAAAACGCAATTTATTATATTAGGATTGAGATTTTTTCTAAGAATTATTCATTTCAAAGCAATAGTTATATTAGAAATTTTATTTTTTTTTATTAGTATAAATTTTATTTTTATTAGTAAATATGATAAAGAGAATTAAATTATTCTTTTGTGTTTATTTATCAGGGATGGATAAATTTACTTTTTCTAATCTGTTCATTATTTTATATACTTAGATACAAAAGATGTGATTTTTCATTGAAACCGAAATCTTTTCAACAGAAAAGCTAGTTGTAGTTTTGATACACAATTTCTTATATTTTTAATTTTTATATTTTTCTTGAATTTGATGTTAGAAAGAAAGTTACTTCTATCATATTCTTCACCTTATTATTTTAAATCAATTTTGAATTCTATTATATTCTATTATCCTTATAAATTTTTAGTATATTGATTGTTAGATAATCATACTAAAATATACTTAACAGCCTTCATAAAATAGTGTGTTTTTCCATTCTTTTTATTAGCTTACTTATGTGCATCCATGAAATTTAGAAACCTATTTTTGAAGGCTTTGTACACAATCAATTTACTCCAAACTTTGAACATTTACTCATTTTTTATATACAATAAAGGATAATGTGAACATTTGATCAAACTAGTAAATCACATTTTTTTGCAAAAAAACGTTTTAGGATTATTCACAAATGTTTAAACTGTATTAAATAGAAATGTTTTGGTTATTTCCTTCAATGGTTTATAAAAAATTTATTATGTTATTAGTAACTATTTAATTGCAAAATGGAGTTGAAAATTGTTTTTGTATGAAATTTCCCCTTCTACAAAAAATTTTAATAGTTACTAATAACATAATAAAGTGAATAAAAATTTAATAGTAATTTTCCTTTCTACAAAAGATAACAAAAAAATTATATTTGCCAAGTACAGTTCTGCCCACATAAAGAATGGATATAAAAATGTTTTTTTTATTTACTAAATAATTACTTAATCATAAAATTATGTATTTAATTAAAAATGCTTATTGTACTAAAAAATAATGTGATTTCAGAGATAAGTTTTACAATGTATTTTTATCAATTTCATCGGTATATAAATTAATTATGACATTGAATAAATACAGTATTGTGTAAAAAATTAACTCTGGCTCACCATCTTTAAATCAAATGATCAGCACGCTCGAAAACAAAAAGAAAAACAAAGAGTTCAACTTTGACATGGAGGATGGACGCAATGCTTGGTAGCCTAGCACTAGTAAGATATGAAAGAGAGTTATCTATTTCACAAAAAAGAAACTGGAAGCACGTGTTGTCGAATATATTTATGAAGAACAGAAGAAAGATAAGATGAAAAGTGCTTTTCCAAAAATCATCACTGCTGATTGTTATGGTAATCATAAATATTCTGGTTTACTTAAAAAAAATTGGAAATTCGATTGTTAAATAAAGCTTTATATCAATTGCATGCTTAGATTTTTTATTAAAAAAATTCTAATCATGTTGTAAATGATCGTAGTGTGAGGAAATGGATTGCAATATTGACATAATTGGAAGTAAAATGACGTAATGGATTGCTATAGTGATGTGATTGATGGCAATAACGACGCATAAGACCGAAAAACACTGAAAGATCTTAAATATTTCATACAAAACAATTTTAAAAGTATAAAAATTTAGATGATACAAACAATTTTTTGTTACAATATATATGTGAATAGTTTATTCGATTTAATTTTGGCTCAAAAGATTTCAAACTTATAATTTTATTGGAAAAGTCTTCTATTACTTCGTTTTCCTTGAAAAACTGAAGTTATAATCATATTTATTAACAACTTGTTTGACTGTAATTTGCTTTCATAATTGATAAAATTCGGGACAATTATTTTAGGATGCTTCATAAGATCAAAATAGAATACGAATCTTTTTTAATCATGTGATTATTGTGGTAAATACAAATAACTCAGGCTTTTAATCTATTTGATCCTGAGATATTAAACCAAATCTCTGGTCGTATATCCTTAAAAATCTAAAAATCAAAAATTATTTTGGCTTGTAAGAATTATTATAATACAAAATACAGTGATAACATTTCAAAGATATTCATTTTAAAACACTGAGAACGGAGGTTGTGAAGGACATTATGGATAACAGTCACGAAAAACTTGTTATCTTTAAATTCTTGACTTTTTTTAGACAACATAACAACATTTTAAAGTGACATAAAAGTTGATAAATAATGATCGAAAGCAGATAAATAAATAATATTTTGCGATATTCAAGAATTACATTCGTTCTTGATATAATCATAATTTGATTTGTCTTTAATATTTTGGAAAAATTTTAAAAATATAATTTATTTTATCGTTTTTTTTTAAAATAGAATCGAAAAAATTTTTATTTAAAATATAGAACCTAATATTTTTCGAGTGAGACAATCATGAAATTAACTTTAAATTATTTGATAACAAAATATCTTTAGAATTTATTCAAGCTTGAAAATGATGTTATAATTGCTTGTTGAATGCTTCAATAAAAACGACTAATCACATGAAATATGTATAGTATATCTAAAACTGTAAATCCATCGGTGTTTTTAAATTGTGTCAATTTACTCCAAGCACTAAAACAACGGAATTTATATTTCCTTGTCTTCCGGATTCTCGTTTTCGCCCTCACAATTATCTTTTCACAATTTTACACTAATATAAATTTAATATAAAATAAAAAATTAAATTAATGTAAAATATCGAATAACAATATTTAAAATTATGTATTATATAGCGCAACGAGTTTGTTTTTTTTAGTTAACTTTCTTTCAATTTTATATTTAGCTTAAGTGAAAACCAAATCTAATTTTATTTTGCATTAGAAATGGAATTTAGTGTTTGTTTACTGATTTTTATTTATTTTATTTCATTTATTCAGGTTTGAGGAACAGAAAAAGTGGTCTTGAAGATGCGATTAATCGTACTACAAAGTCTCTCGAAAAAGAAAATATTGTTCTTGTGAGTTTGAAAAATATTTACTTCTCTGATATGATTTTTTTTATTAATTTTTTTAAATATTTTTTTACAAAAATATTTTTAAATATTTTTTTTTACAAAAAAAAAATTTTACGATAATATATTTAAGGAAAAACTCCTGAAAGAAAAAATTCTAAAAGAAGAAAAATTAGACACTCAGTTGCAGATGGAAGCCGAAAGTAGAAGTGCAATTGAAAAGAAAATTTATGTAACTGGTTGCAAAATTTCCACTGTTAAAGAAGAAATATGGCGATTGAAACATGTAAATTTAAGCAATATTATCTATCTGTATTTTTTTTGCTTGGTTTAATACCAGGAAATACAAAAAATGGATAACAGGACCAGAATGTTGAGAGATCACTGGGAGGATGCCATCCACACATCAAGCAGTCTCAAACAAGAATCTGCTGGTGAAAAATGTTTGGACTTTATTTGATTAGATTATTGATTTAAAATATCTATCTATTTAGCTATTTTACAAGAAGGTTGGAAAAATGACCAGCAGTTAGAAAACTCATTTAAAAAGGACGAGATGATGACCATTAATAAGTTGAAAGAGCTGTTGCAGAATACTGAACAGAGAAAAGTTTTAATAGCAGAAGTTTCAGATAAATTGTTTCATGAAATTGGTGTTTTCGATCAGTTCCTCGCAAATATGAGTACAGTCTCATCCTCGACAATACATTCCCTTGGTATTTATTTTAATTGTATTTCAATTATATGTTTTTATCTAGATGATGAGAAAAAACAGAAATTTATGAATGTGGTTGGAAACTTGACGAGAAATCATAATGCTATCAAAGAATCACTGAAAATCGGGACGGACGCAGTTTAAGAATAAAATATCAAAATTGAGATTTATGTGTTGATTAAAGCTGAATAAAATTATATTTTAAATAATCTTTAGAAACATTTTTAAAATAGATTTTAATTGCAAATATTTTTGAGTTACAACCTTACAAAGTGTTATTATTACAACATTCATTCGGTCATATATATCAAATGTATGTGCAGTCTCATGGTTTATAGTTGGCAAATGCGTCTTATTTGTGTGTGCGCCCACATTTGCGGTAAGCCGGCTACACGTGGCCAATAATCGCTTCGAAATTCATGCGCCGTAGTACCAGAAGACTTATTCCTTTGTGGCTGTCAACGACAAAAGGTTTGCGCTCCCCTGCTCTACGGTAATCTGATTCGTAACTCGATGAGTGAAATTTTTTAAAATTAAGCAAAAACCGGAAAAAAATAATGGTAAATTTCTTAAAAAAAATAAAGCGATACCATTTGAAAACGTAAAAAATATCAACTTTTATTTAACAACATGCGTTGGATTTCGACAGATTTGCTGTCAGTCCATCTCTGTACAGTTATGTTTTTTTAATTAAAATTATCGAAGGTAGACTGGCGTTTAAAATTAAAAACAATGTGTGTCAAAGATATTTCAAGTGTGTTGAAAGCAACAAAATCTTGTTTAAAGCTCGATTATTGTAGTAAGCAAAGGCAAATTCGTTCCAAATTTTATGAGAACTTCTGCTGGGGATGGTGATTGAGGCTCTTTCTGCTGATTCTTCGTCTTGATGCTGTAGCTGTCTGTGATGCAAGGATGTCACTTTCCTCACAATGTTGAGAAGTAATGAGGTCAATGTCAATGGCGTTAAGGGTTTCCATTGTCATTGTTTCTGGTAGAGAAAATGCCACTCTGAGTCGATCAAAGATACTGTCGAGGTCTGTAGGAATTTCTTGTTTAGTGGATATTGGTACTGGACTATCTGATGACTCTTGTACAACCCCGGCCGCTTTGAAGCAGTTGACGATTGTCTCTGTCTTGACGTTTTTCCATGCATTCTTCAACCACTTCAGAGATATTAAAAGATTGGCCTTGCGGTCCGCCTTCGCGTCATACGAGATCCGAAGTTGTGCCATCAGACTTTTCTGATAATACGCCAGTAGACTCCATGTAACACAGTTATCCATTGGCTGAGTCTTCGATGTCATGTTAGGGAGAAACAAGATGAGGGTGACAGCCTTCAGATCTTTTACCAAAAAAAGGAGAAGGACAATCAATGCTATCTGACGTCCAACAGAGGTCATTAGCTTGTCTTTTTTAAAGATTGTAGCATTCATCCAGGTTTCTCGGATACTTGTGTAGTCCAATGGCACGTTTTTGTTTCGGAAGGCTCTTGAGTGTTCTGATTTTCCAATAATCAACAGCGGTAATTTCTCTCCTGTCATGCTAGCGCCGACAACCACGGTTACACGATCCTTGGCACATTTACCTCCATGGCATTTTTCAAATTTGCAAGCAAGAGTATTTGCAGAACTAAGCTTCCAGAAGAGCCGAGTTTCATCGCTGTTAAAGATGTTTTCAGAAGAAAAGTGATGTAGTATGTTAGGCAGAGTAAACTTTTACCACTCAGAAACGGCATTTTTGGTGACAGATGCGCTTTCTTCTGGAATTCTTCTTCGAAACGAGATCATGAAGCGCCTTTCAACGTTACATCCATGACATTGAGATGTCACCATCTACTTTCATAGAGCTGATGAATTTTCTTGGTTTAGCTAGCAAGAACTCATCACTAACAGCTGTTGCTGAATTACAACTGGTTTTGAACCACTCCACCAATGCTGCATCGATCTCTAGAAATTTGTTGGCTGGTCGGTGGTGCATAGCTCTTGATGTTACAGCTGCACATTATGCTCGACTTTCAACGCTTTCTCTTCGTTTGATAATGCACTATAGGCTTGATGGCTTTATGTTAAACTCGGCCGCTATTTCTCAGCTCTTTCTCTTTATAAATTGGGGTCGTTTGTCGTTTTCATCAATTTCGCGAATAATCCGTAGCTTTACGTCATTTGTCAAGTCATGCCTCTTGCGTCAACTGGTCATTATACACAAGTTAAAAAGAAATAATTCACTAAATAAAAATATATGATATACACAACTTTTGGATCAAATAAATAAAATGATCCTGGGATTATTTTATTTACTTGTGTAATTTGTATAATTTTATTTACTTGTGCAAATTTTGGATCCTTTTATTTATTTGATCCCAACTTTTGATTAAAAAAACGATTACATCAATTTTAATTTGCAATCAAAGATTTTTTTCAACAGATAGTGTAAGAGAGTGTTGTTGTTCTTTTTTTTTATTTTCAGAAATAGGAAATTAAGTTTATTAAAAATTTTGAAATTTAATCGAAATTAAAAAAATATTGGAAAATAAAATTTAAAAAAAGAAAATAAAAAAATGAAAATTTGTTTAAATAACAAATTTAACCTTTTCTAGTTGAATAAATTTTGCAAGTCTTGATTTCTTTTTGATTTAGAATGGAAGTTAATTCCCAACCTAACATGGTGGCAGCGCTAGCGGATTCAATTACGAACCGACTGATTCCCGACATGTTCCAGATCGGAGAAGACCTAGAGAAATTTTTTTCTCGCTACAGAAGATATTTTGAAGCAGCGGAAATTAATCAAAAGAAATGACAAACATGTATTTACTCCATGATACATGAAGATCTCTTGGAAGCATATGAAAACACCTCTGATAAAGCTGATAATTTTGAGGATCGGTTAAGACTAGCGTTTGAGAAGCCGAGATCAGCCGCGACGGATTGGGAAAAACTGTTGACTTATCGCAAAGATGATGATAACGCACAAACTTTTTTCAAAAAAGTAAACCGGTTGGTAAAAAATACGTTTTCGCATAGACTCGAGGAAGAAGAGCTAAAAGCTCAAATATTAATTCATTGTATTGATGATGAAGATATTGTTCGTGAAATTAAATTATGGAAATTAAAGAGTGTCAAGGAAACATCTGAATTCGTTGCAATCGTCGACGAAATAAACCACAAAAAGAAGAGCAGGATCAATGCTGTCCTAAGTTATCCAGATGTTATTCAAAACAGCAGAGCTCCTGAGATAACTAAAAAATGGGTAAATCAGACTAAGTCGAGAAAACAGCTCTCAAGGCTGGAAGCAACTGAATCCAAATGCTACACATGTCATCAACCAGAACATTTTAGCAGGAATTGCCAACAAAGAAGACCTGTGAAGTGTTGGAATTGTAAAGAGACTGGGCACATCAGTCGAAACAGTCCTAACAGACAGCCATTGGTTTGTTTCTTGTGCGGGAAAAAGGGACAAAGGCGAAAGTTTCATAAAAGAATTTATATTCATTTTTTATATATTTATATTGGAAGTCCCTACTGATTAATTGGAGTCAGATTAAAGAATAAAGATTTGTGTTTAAAAATTAAGTATTTAAATTAAAATTAAAACCCAGCATATGCTTATATTGTTAATAACTAAAAGCGGCTGGATAGTCTACTTATTATGAAGTGCATTTTACCAGATAAAAAATTCATATAAACCAATTTTCATTATATCCGGTAATAAAGAAAACATGCATTCAACATAAAAAATGTATTTCAAACTAGCAAACATATGCACTGTACATACTAAAACGGAAACAAACGGTTTCTGAATTTTAAGATTAAAATAATTTAGGTTATAATTCAAATATGTTTCTCTTTCCGATCCCAAAGACAGTTTTTCAAATCAATATCAAATCGTTTGTGTCATTCAAAACATTTAAAGACTCAAAAATCGTTTTATATTTTGATTATGAATAGCCAGATCGCTGAATTGTCTTAGAGGAAGAGAAAAATATTATAGATTACTGTACTGTTCCATATCGTGTCGAGTGGACAAACGGTTGAGTTACAGACTATGTTATTTTGTCAACTTCCCTAAAGCCATTATAACGTGTCTGTTAGAACCATCTTGACATAAATTTTATAATTACTGAATATTTTTCGGATACTCCGCCAACTTTAATACCCTGTGAGTGGCGTACAGCGTGGATAAAATTTCACGTTACCTGCGGGTTAAATGCGTGAAAATACGGTAGAAATTGCTGAAGCAAGTATATCTACTTAATTTGGAAAGCCACACAATTAAAGACAAATTTTTCAATAAAATGAAAAATCGTATAGAAAGCCAAAGAAGTAAATATTTTATATCAACTATGTTCTTAGAAAATATATTCTACTCAAAATAAAACGTGTTTACATACTCTTTCAAGTACTAAGTCCTGTATAGTTGATCACTACCACAAACGTTTCAAAATCAGATGAAGATCTTGTGATCAAATAAAAAAGTAGAAATACATCGAAAGATTATAAACATTTTCAATAATTTATCTGAATATTCAATAAATCTAAAGGATCAGAAAATGTTAACAAACATGAAAAGGATATTAAACTTTTAGAAAACAATATAAAATTCAAATTGAAAGGCTTCGATAGTTTTACCAAACCATCTTCAATAACAACAGAACGCATATTTACACCTCCTGGGATAATTTAAAGAAAGCTAAGAATGAAAATGAGTCACAGCATATTCAACTACTTGATTTTTACTTTAACAGCAAAACTTATTGTATTTTGAAACTCAAATATTTGAGTTTTTTGTACCAATGTTCGAATATTCGAACCTTTTTTTCGATTGTTTTAAATTCTTCAGTATAACTAGATTTCAATTACAATTTATCACGAAAATTATTCGCTGTCCGATAATAGTAAATTAGTGGTGAAATTACTCGCCAATTCCCGAGGAATTAAAATATCCTAGAAAAAACAACATCCTATCGAATACGCTTAAAAGATGAAATTCGGTTAATCGAAAGCTTCGTTTATTAAAAACTCCAGAAATTTATCTGTAGAATATTTTCCATCCATCGAAATTATCGGTTATCTTAAACTATTAGTAAATAAACTATAAACAGAACAGTTATATATGACGGGTGACCTGAATTTTCGTCTATGAAAGTTTCTGTTTTTATTTTTAAATCGTAATTACAGTAAAAACTCGTTAAAACGATATCGGTTAACTCAATGTGACTAATGAGTCTCGTGTATTCATTATGAATATATTTGACTGTTTAACTCTATTTTGATAATTCGATTAATTAATTCATTGAAATTGTGATGATAATTAATTGTGAATTTAAGTATAATTGAGTTGTTTATCTGAAATAGACGAACGACAACAATCGTGAGAAACATTTGTTGTTGTGTTAAATTTCAATCTAATAAAGTTTATTTTCTCGTTCTTTGTTTTACAGAAATTATCAATTAATTTAGATTAAATTTGTATTAAATGATGAGTTCTCTAAAGTTGGTTGCCTATTCCTTGGAGTTTAAAAGCATCAATTTTAAAAGAAATGTTTCTTTCAGATGTTTCAAAGAAGCATAACCTTCTTCAAAGCACTGTGTCCTTTTTGTTACGAGCAAACCAAAGTATCATCTTCTTGTCCAGTATCGGCACAAGAAAAAGTCATGGATAACGGGTGATCTATTTACCGAATGGTTGAGGCAATTTGATAAACGACTGAAGATTGTTAAGCGCAAAGTTGCAATGGTGGCGGACAACTGTGCAGCTAATCCACATGTGCAAGCCCTTGAACAACATCATCCACTCAACCATGTGACAGGAGAATTATTAAATACCTAAAATCGTATCGCAAGAAATTACTATCGAAATTAATTTCCTCAATTAACGGTAAAACTGAATTTCGCACGAGTACTGAACCTGGCGATTACAATTTGGATGATAGTAGTAATGAAGACGTCGATATGGACGCTGATAGTGCGCCAGTTCCAACATTCGAGCATTAATTGTGATGATTAACTGATTTAAATACAGAAAAAAAACAAAAGCAGATTTTTAAAATTTATTGAACTACAACACTTGATTGATTATCAAAGAAATGAATTAAATCATTCAACATTATCGACTTCCACTTTTATGTGAGACTCGGCAATCTGATCTGAAAAAATGAGTTTTAAATCACTTTTAAAATACATTATTATTTTTATAATACAATTTTTGCCGATATTTTTCTTAAAATGTTTTGCCTAAAATTCAAGATATCCAAACATAACTAGTAAATCAGAAAAACATTTTTATATCCATTCCTTATGCAGACAGAACTCGACTTTGCCAACAGAATTTTACTTGAAAAATATTTTCAAAAAAAAACACAATAAAAAATTTTGTTGGCCAAGCAGAGTTCCACCAGCATAAAGCATGGATATTATAGGGTTTTCCGAGCTATTTCATAATTTTTGCGAGCGATTTAATAACAAAAAATAAAAAAATACGTATAATTAATATACATTGATCTGTTAATCAACATTTGTTTTGGTTCCATGACTATGGCGAACATGAACAATTGCAGAAAGGCAATAGTGCACATAAAAATTTATAACTTAAGAGGGCTTCTCGACAATGACCAGGTATTCAAACACCGGATCAAAGGAACCATATCTGAGCGACTGAAAGAGGCAAATGAGCACGAGAAAGAATATCCGAAAATGCTTCAGTCGCGCATCAAAATATTAGCTTGGGGAGCATCCATTAAGGACGTCCTATAAAAAATAAGCATATTTTGACCCCTCCCCCCTCTTGTCCCTTTATGTCCTTTTTGAGACACCCCCCCCACCGGGGGACATCGCCCAAAAATAGATTTCTCTTATATTCAGAAGAATGTATAGAACATTGAATTTCTAGCTTTAAAGATTAGCTTGTATATAATTTTATTTTGTTTGTAATTTAAGTCACATATTAAAAAATAGAATAAAAAAATCAAATACTGTTAAAATAACGAAAATGAACATAATTCCTAAAGAAAAAACTGACTTAATTATTATAAAAGAATTTGGAAAATAGAATTCAAATAACAGGGGTTTTGAGTATTACATCAATCTCTAACAGAAAATCTTACAAAAATGAAATGAAAACGATAGCTGAAATTTAACTTTAGATTTTAATGAAAGGCGCTGCTGGGGGATGTCCCCTTAACAATTGGACCCCTCCCTATTGTCCCCAAATGTCCCCCTTGTGGTGACCCCCTCCCCCCCTTAGAAGGGGACGTCCTTAATGGATGTTCCCTTGCACATTCCCTTCTTGCTTTAAAGAATTTGCTGAGCAGAAGGAACTCACAAGACACATTAAGAATGTACATCTGGCCACGGCATCGATGGCACAGAGAGGTGGTGGTTCATTCATATCTCATGGAGAACTGCTACAAAACTTATAAAACTAATAGATGGCTACAACGATATTTATTAATTGATCATCGAATCCAAGGTAATGGTACTACGACCATCGAAGTATTACAAATAGAAGAAACAGAAAGACGTAATGGACATTTGAACATGAACGCAGGACATGATATGCCAGTGTCTATCGGTGTAACTGATGAGGACTGTCCAAGAGTAATCCCTAGTGCTGTGCTGAATTTTCGGCTGGATAATATAACGGATAAGCGAATGTTTCATTGCCCATTTCCTCGTTGCACTAAGTGCGTTTATACAGCCAGAAGTCTCCAGAATCACGGAACGAAGGAACATGACTGGTCATTTCTCAGAGGGAAGCCGAAGCGTGCCCGCGCATTGAAAGCTCGCACTCTTGCATCTGAAGCCGTGTGAGAGGATCAGAAAACGTATTTATCAAATAGTTTCTACCCGATACAGAGTCTATGATTCACTACCCAGTGCGCCAATGCTGAGTATTATTTGTAATACACAGTTATCCGTAACAATCAGTGGAGGCTTATTATTATAACTTAAAAAAGCAATTATTTTATATCATGAAATAAACCGTAACCTTAATCCCTAACCCCTACACAATTTTCCCTTTCGCAATCGTCTTTCCGCAATTATCTGGTCACCTTTTTATTAAATTCATTAAATGAAGTATAACTTCGAAGATTTATAGTCGATAAGTTCAATAATATATCAACCGAAAATTACGGCGCATTCTACAGAAAGATGCTTGGATATCTTCAAAGAGCTGAGATGGGACAAGTAATAAACGATTGAACTTATTTATATGTAAAAGATAAATTTAAAAATGTAGTTGCTTCTTTTCTATACAATGTTTTTTTGCATTTATATATTTTATGAATAAGACATTTTGTGTTTAAATTTGTTATTAAATTGCTTGCAAAAATTATGAAATAGCTCGAAAAACCCTATATTAAGAACACCAATCTGGGTTTTCACACATTTTTATCACAATTTGAATTGTGTTTAGGACAATTCTAAGAAAAACTTTCCTATTTTTACATCTTTCTAAATTCATAAATTTTTGTTAATGTCTCTTTAATAAACAATTATTCGAACAAATTTTCAGTTTAAATAATTTCAGATTTTATTTTTAAAGTTCTAATTTTATAATTTCGATAATAAATTTATCTAAATATTAATTTAATTGTATAAATGATATTTATTTAAAGAAAAAACATTAATTTAATTAATTTAAAAATTAGTTAAAAGTCATTTAATTTATTTAAATTTTTTGATATTAAAATTTGAAACAAAACAAAAATTCATGAATGGCCTTCATCCTAACATTACATTTACTACAGAATCGGAAGTAAATAAAAACTTCATTTTCTGGATATTCTTGTAACTAGGATGCAGGGAAATATCGAACTAAATTATACAGAAAGACAACAGATACATGTCTCTACACAACACCACAGAGCTTTTCAGAGGAAAAATATAGTGATGGTATGATAAAGGGTTTGGAGTTTGTCTTCTTTTGAAATCACAGATCATTGTTTAAATATTCTTATTCTCGGGGACAATATGTACACAAACACGGGTTAAGAAAGGTCTAAAGGAAGAAAACATTGAAGAGTACAAACAAATAATCAAAATATCATATTCTGAAGGTTGTAATGCATTTAGGAAGAGTATTTACAAGAATATAGGTAGTCTAACCGTGGTTTCAGTGACACCTAAAGTTCAAAACTTCCTCTCAAATAGAACGAAAACGATTTGTGGATTGCAAGGTTTCTAAATTTAATTGAAATAGGAGTAGAAACTCTTACATTAGAGAGGATCAATGCGTTAGCCAGTCGAACATATCTTCATGCAGTGTCCCAGGGAAACTAGAGAAATCTAGACTTAAGTGTCCGAAGCTAGTCGAATACTGATCGAATGTCCGGAAGTATATTTATATTACTCTTGGACTAGCAAGCCCCTTTTAAGGCTTATCTACAATTCTTGATTTGAAGGCCGTGTAGCTGATCGGAATTACTGATGTGAAGCATTGCGAACCTGCGGTCGATGGTGAGATAGTATTGCTGTGATTTCCGATGAATCAATCGGATTGGGCAATGTTGCAATGATACTATTTTAAGATGGATCAGTATCATGTAGATCCCATGTAAATATATATATATAAAATAAAATATAAATTAAATTAAATTAAGATTGGGCAATGTTGCAATGATACTATTTTAAGATGGATCAGTATCATGTAGATCCGATGTAAATATATATATATATAAAATAAAATATAAATTAAATTAAAAATATTGGGTTTAAAATATTTAAAAATTCTATTTTGAAGCGTTAGATAATGCAATAAGTTTAAAAGTAATATCCCGTACCCAAAAAATTGAAAGCATGTTCGGCAATAAGTCTCCAACGCCGTTAGGATTGTGTTCGGATCTCATTTACCAATATACATGTAATGGGTGTAACGCCACATACATTGGAGAGACTTCACGTCATTTCTGTAAGAGAATCCAGGAACACAGTCGCAATGAAGGTGGAAGTTATATTGCAGGACATAGAAGACATTATAAAGGAGATATAAATTGACATATTTATATTTTTTTATATATTTATATACATATTTATATATATATATTGAAATATTTCTGTGCACTCAATTTAAAAATTATTGAGAGTGACATGTGAAGCGTCATATATAAGATCTCTGGATCCTAAAATTAACGTTCAAGCTGCACTCTCTACGGCGTATCCCCATAACAGCGAATTCAAAAACAGCGAGTTACATAACAGCGAATCCCAAAACAGCGAATTACATAACAGCGAATCATCAAAACAGCGAATCATCAAAACAGCGAATTACAAAACAGCGAATTACAAAACAGCGAATCTCAAAACAGCGAATCCCATAACAGCGAATCTCAAAACAGCGAATCATCAAAACAGCGAATCATTAAAACAGCGAATCATCAAAACAGCGAATCATCAAAACAGCGAATCATCAAAACAGCGAATCATCAAAACAGCGAATGAAATTTTTCATTTTAAAATGAGATTTTTGTCATTTAAATTGGAGAATATAATTAATAAGATATTTTAAGATATATGTATAAGATTTTTTATATTAAAATATTTTTTATTTTAAAATGAGATTTTTGTTATTTAAATTGGAGAATATAATTAATAAGATATTTTAATATATATTTATAAGATTTTTTATATTAAAATTTTTTTTATTTTAAAATGAGATTTTTGTTATTTAAATTGGAGAATATGTATATTAATAAGATATTTTAAGATATATGTATAAGATTTTTTATATTAAAATATTTTACATAAAGCGATTTA
>MQRK01238730.1:6262-22147 GCA_001938485.1 Girardia tigrina | reverse complement strand
ACATTTAAATTTTATTAACATTTTGGTTTTTAAAAAATAAAACAAACCAATCTAAAAAAAATTTTACTGTTTTTTCAAATTAAGAACGACTTTTCTTTTGTTTAAATGTCTAAATGATAATCGAAAACTATCAGAATTTATTTGAACTAGTAAATAATTATTGTTAATTTATTTTTTGTTGTTCAATTAATAAGCAAAAAACATATTATTATTACTATGAATTAAATTTTTATTTATTAACTAAATTATTAAGTAAAAATTGAATTATAATTTCGTAAAACGATTATTCAATCCTCTTCATTTTAGGCATATGGTATATTTTAATGGGACTTTGACTATTCGTATTATTGAAGCAGTTGAATTAAAGGCAACGGATTGGGCTAAGCGACATGCTGTAGGTCCCGCAGCGAAACTTTATGAAGTTCTCGATCCTTATGTGACGATTGAGATTGATGAATTTCTATTTGGAAAAACATCAACCAAACATAAGACATTCAATCCCAAATGGAATGAAGAGCTCAATGGCGATGTTCGCAATGGACAATTCATCACATTTACCGTTTATCACGATGCAGCCATTCCACCTGATGATTTTATCGCCAATTGTTCCGTTTCGTTCGATTATGTCAAATCGAATAAATCATTTCGAGTAAATTTTATGTCATTTTACACCGATCTTTTTCTATCAGACAAATTAATCAAATAGGTCGACTTGGAGCCCGATGGAAAGTTGGATTTTTATATCGATTTCAAAGGATCGTTATCGGAAGGTGAGTTTTGTGCCATGTTTGTTTTCAAATAATGTCGATTGAATTTGGCACTTATTAAAAAGATCCAAAAGTAAACTATGAAAAAGATAAATTCTAAAAATTAAAATTTGAATAAAATGGGACCCAATATTTGCACTAATAACAAAGTAAACAATATAAAAATCATAACTTACTCTTTTAATATGTCTTGATATTGACAAATTAGAAATAATATTTAAAGTGTTTCATTGATCAATGATCAATTAAAGTTTCTTTCAAGTATAATAAGAACTTACATGTTCACATAATTATTCAAAATAACTTTCACCCATCTTGTTATGGCTCATGATATTAGTAAATATGCAACTAGTTTCGTTTTTCTGATTTGATTTCAATACGATTAAATAGTCTCAGTTTTGACTTCAATAAAATGGTCTACAAAGAAGAAAATTTTATTAACAGTTTGATTATTGAATTCAGGCTGAATTAATAATCTATAGAAACACCACTCATCAGAATGAATTATTGATCATTGTATACATAAACTTTGCATGATTAGTATTAAAGTTTCGGCTTCTCGATTAGGAATTATTTCCATTTATTCTTGACATGATGTGAAACTCGTATCACAATACAAAAATCTCGTTTTCTTCCGTAGCTCTGCTTTCATTATATTTTTGATTATGTGAATATAGGCTTTCTACGATGTGTAAAATGGTTTCGATACCAACTATTTTTTATCGGATTGCTTACAAAGTATCTTCGGATATACTGCTTTATCCTTTCGTGAATTATTAATGACAAAATTAAACCATTAAAAATTGACCCAAAAATTACACATTTAAAAATAAAACACCTTACAATCTCTATATATAAAAGGACCCAGGTTCTTTTTTTAATAGATATTGAATTCGTTTTAATTAATCCTTTATCATTAATGAAATCTGTCAACTAATATTCCATTTTTTGATAATCAATTTTGATTGATTTAAAGCCGCACCGTAGTCGCATTTTAGGCGTCTCCGCTAAACTATTTGGGCATCTGGTCCCATATTTTTCCCGCTTTAATTCTTAATGTATGTAATTTTAAATGATAAAAATTAATTCTTGTTAATTTTTGATGTTTTATTTTTTATTTTGAATTAAATATTGATTACATCATGAATATTAACCTAAATTATCGAATGGTTGATCTTATAATTATTTTTTATGATTCTATAATTATATAAAAAGAGAAACGAAAAATGTCTTTCGAAGTCTCATGTATCATTATTGGGAAAATGGGACAAGACTATAATTGCCACTAGAAAAATATATGAAGCCTAAAGTGAAAAAATAGTCACTAATCGCGTACAGCACGTAATTGGTTCCAAAAATTTCCAAATAAGAACACAGTCTCAATGAGATCGATCCCGAACTGGCCGATCTGTTTTAACTAATGTTGATGCATCATGTGAAGCTACTTTCAGTAGAGCTGGGTTCTTCAGTAAAATCAACCAACATTGCCAGGCGGTTCCTCGTGAATTTAATAGTGAGCAAACGCAAAGATGCGTTAATCTCTGCAGGCATTAGCTTATAAATTCTTGAGATGATCAATTTATGAAGTAGATAGTGACACATGAATAATATTGGATTAGTAATATTTCATAATTCAAATATGGAAAATCAATGGTTATATCCTGATTAAGAACTGCATCTGTTGTCAAACGTGGACCGTTTGAGCACTATACCATTTCAGGTTCACGTTGGGCTTAATCAAAGTAAACTTACAAATTATCAGAATCGTTTGGAAAATTCACGTTCATTTTGGAGATAACAAGAATAATTTCGGAAACAGTCAAAATCATTTCGTAATTTATAAAAAGTAGTTTGGGAGTTTAAAAATTTTTATTATTGTATTTAAAATTTTTAAAAATATATTAAAATTTAATTTCAACAATTTCAATATCTTTATTTCAAAATAATAACGAACACCATAAATGAAACTTGATAATTGAAGGTTGCTTCAAAAACATTAAATTTTAATTCCAACTGAATAAGTTAATTTTTCAATAAACTTTATTATATTTATTTGTTTTAGACTAAAACGTTTAGTTATCATAATATAGAAATAAAATATTTCAAATTTTATTGAAAAATAGAATATTTTTTGATTTTCAAGTTTGTCCCGCAATTTATAATACAATTATTTTCCTCATCAAAACGCAAATTGATGAGAAAACTTGTTGTATTATAACTTGCGGGACAAAATGGAGAATTGATAAGTATTCTATTTTTTAATAAAATTTAAAATATTTAATTTCCTTCTATGTTATCATAACTACAGGGTTATGCATTAATATATTTTAAATTATCCAGTAATATATTCAAAATTATTCATCAATATATTTAAAATTATTTATTAATGCATTTAAAATTATAAATAATTAGATAATTAAATTACAAATTATTAAATTATTACAATACATAAAAAAATAAAAATATTCAAGTTTAACTAAATAAAATCCTATCTTGTAAATGCTAATTGAATAAATCTCCTCATATTTCTGTACCAACCTGCAAAATCCACATTTTGATCCTCCAAATTTCAATTATTTTTTCTTTAGTTTGTGTTCTTACTATTTGTACTGACACGAAAGAGGCAAGTTTGCTTTAAAAAACTTAAAAATCTATCGATCGGATTCAATTGTGGCGACTACGGAATTGTATATTTATATGTAATATTTCTTCTTGTAATAAATTGATTCCATCTCTTCTATGATGAAATCGACAATTATCCATTATCAGAATATCATTGTGAAAAAATGTTACGAATTGATAAATTCGATGAAAGTTGTTCCATTAAATGATCCACATTTAATTTTATAAAAAAACCAAAACTGTCTTTTTAATTGCTACTAGGATCTAGCATTTTGAATTTTTTGGGACGTAACCGTAATTTCATGTTACGTGTAAATTGATACCCCGTCTCGTCCAAAAAAAGTAAATTATCATCACCAATATGTTCGATTGAACGAGCATCAATTTGTCTCATTTCGATATTTTTTGCTTTGTTTCTTTCATCCGGAATTGTAACGAGCCTTTTTCGTGTGAATTACATTTCCTTTAATGTTCTGCTAATGGTACTTTGACTTTTTAAAATATCATTCAAAGCCAGTTCACCCACAAGTTCTTTTTGGTTATAAATATTGTCTCTAAGTAAAATCTGAGACAGTTTGTTTTTAATTTCTGAACGAGAGGTGGTTTTTCTTCATTTTTGAACTTAAAATTTCCTCGTTATTCATGTTATTGTTAATTTTTTATTATATTATATGCAGTTTGTTGTGTAATGCCACAACCTTCTGCGATTTTTTTGTCGAATATTTTTTCCCTTACATTTGCGTATTCTTTTAAGATTTTCGTCGGTAATTGTCTCGTTTTTCGGTTGTTCACTTGATCTCTTTCATTTAGGTCCAACAGATCGTCATATTCATTATGTCTATCTTCCATAAGGTCTAATATTTCGATAAAGTAATTTTCAATTATCAAAATGATGCGTAATCATAATTAAGAAATTAAAATTTTTATTTACAATGTGTTTAAATTTCGATTATTCACACATATTAATTCTAAATATATTAATGAATGATTTTAAATATATTACTGAATAATTTTAAATATATTATTACCTAACCCTGTACAAAAACAAATAAATTTAATAAGGTTTTTGAAGTAATTTTCAATTATCAATTTTCCTTTTTATTGACAAAAGAAAATAATTAAAATTCTAATATTTGATGATCAAAGATCTTTATTTAAATTTAAATTTCTTTTATAAACTATTTTTTAAATTTTTTTTATAAATATTGGAACAAAGAGACTTATTTGTTCCTTATAGACTATGATATAATTTCCTTGTCTATAATTTCCTTATAGACTATGATATAATTTTCCCTGAATCCCATTTTAAAATATATTATATTAACTAAAGTTAAATATATGAAAATTATTGTAAACTTTGTCTCATTTGTCTATTTTATTATTATTTTCAGTTATTCAAGTTATTAATATGATAATTTAAACCGAAAAATATTAATATTTAATTTTAAATAATTTAATTGAATGCTATTGAATGAACGAGATAATATTTAAGAAAGAGAATCAGTATATCAAGAACCTATTTTTCTTGCCATGTTTCAATTGCTTCAGCTTTGTCAAGTTTGAAAGCATCGGTAAAACAACAATGGACAATCACTTAATATTATTACTTAGTATTACTTTGATATTATGGGTTAGGAATATCAAATAATAATCAATCAAAAACTAATGCTTTTATATGGAAAACAATATGTATTAAACCCGGAAACCAATTCTGGATCAATTTAGTAATTTAAAAATTATAATTAACAATATTTATTATTTGAAACCATAATAAAATTTTAATTTGATTGAAATATAATATAATATATGTTACCAGTTGCATGTAAATGTCTCTTCACCTGGTTAATCTAACTAGGAATCTACATTTTGCTTTCAAGGTAAATTATTCAGAATAGACTATGATATAATTTTCCCTGAATCCCATTTTAAAATATATTATATTAACTAAAGTTAAATATATGAAAATTACTGTAAACTTTGTCTCATTTGTCTACTTTCAGTTATTCAAGTTATTAATATGATAATTTAAACCGAAAAATATTAATATTTAATTTTATATAATTTAATTCTTTTGGGTGATAATAGCAATCGATTAGATTAATATATCGATCAAATTTTGTTTAAAAAATAGAAAATATCATTCTTTTTAACATTAGTAATCTAGAACTTTTTAATTATTAATATATATATATATATATATATATATATATATATTTATTTATTTATAAGCTAGACTTATCTAGACTTATCTTATAATAAACTATCTTTCTATAAATCTTGTGTATTATGACAGTTTTTTAAACACCTTTGATTACATAACTCCTGCTTATAAAAAATCTTTATATAAAAGCTATTTTAACAATTAAAAATACAAATAATTAATTTTAAATAATTTATTTGCTTTGGGTTATAATAGCGATTGATTTGATTATTATATCCATCAAATTTTGGTTTAAGGATTAGAAAATATCATCCTTTTTAACAATCGTAATCCAGAATCTTAACCAATTTATTTAGTTATGATAGTATTCTATGGTATGCTTTCCAATTATTTTTTTACCAGTCGCCTCTAAAATAAGGATTAATTTTTTGCAAAAGTAAAAGCCTTTTTCCAAACACATACTTTTGGTGTATACTATGGAAAATCTTTATTCATCGTCGCATCATATTTCTTGCATAAAATACTACAGTAGACTTTATTATGTCTATGATCTAAAAAAGTTACAAAACTTTTAAGTGTTTCATAAAAATGTTTAAAAATTATAAATTATTTCATATTAAGACAATTAAAAAAATAATAGAGTTTTTAATTTAAAAAGACATTTTTTAGTTTGAATAAAAACGAAGATTAGGTCAAAAGATTTCTAGTTTTAATTACGAATTTGTGTATTGGTACACTGAGAATACTTACGATTATATTCTACAATTTTATGTCTCTTGAATTTCTTAACCCTTTTACAGGTATGTGTTAGTTTTTGTAACATTTTACGACGAACTATCGTTTTTCTCTCCGACATTTTCCTCAATCAATGACATATTTATGGACGATAAATATTTTGATATATTTTATGATTTATGCAAATATGAGACTTATTCATCCATTATAATTGATAAAGAAATATTTAGAAATATTTATTTTAGAACAAAATATTACTAAAATTGGTATATATATTTGACCAATCTGAGTATTTTTAGTATTAGTTTTGGTGATAATTTTGCTGTTACTGAATTCAATGATGAAGATATTGAAGAAAGAAGGGACAATTAAATCATAATTCAAATTGAACAAGACATGACATTTAAAATATTAGCAGTCGATTGCAAAAATTATACTTATAAGGGATAAATGAAAACTACAGGCAATAGATGGATATAATATCATACGTTAATGTTGCACCTATGAGTAATACCATAGAGTAATAAAAACCAAAAGTTTTGATTCTTTTTTCATTAGAAAATCTCAATTTAATTTTAAAACCAAATGTCTGTATTTTCTTTATAATGTCTACAATTTTTAATAATATCTATAAAAAAAGAACTTAATAATCTAATAAAATAGAATAGATAAAGTTAAAAAATCATTTTCTCTCTGTCATCTTATTAAGTGTCAAAGTTAATCTGTAAGGTCACATTAAATCTTTATAGAATTCAAATGACTCAGTTTAATAATATTCAGTTTTTGAAAATGGGATACATAATTAGTATCATGTTAATGTGGAAGCTTTAACCCATTATATTCATGTTTTATAAATATTTCCTTTGTTTCCTCTCGGTAAACATTTCTTGTTTCTATCACATCAATAAGATGTCCATGTGTCACATTCTTTCCCCAAATAGGAATTAAAGAAAAATTAAATAAAAGTCAGTGTATTATGCATATACATTTTGTTCTTGATATTTTTTACTCAATAGCTATAACATAATATTAATGGAAATGGGTAACGCAAAAAAATAAGTATTGAAAAGTTTATTTCAAGAAACTGTGTCATTAAAAAAAACTTTTTTTTAACGATTGTCAATATTAATTATATGAACTTGAAGACAGTTTTCTTCATATAATTATCATTTTTTTCTGACAATAGAAAGCGACTTTAGATTTTATTTTTAGTGACAGTCGACTATAGTGTAAGCTTAAGATGCAGATTACTATTTGGAACTAATTTTATTGTCTTTTGTTATTTTATTACTGTCTAACAATTTTTAGTTGTTAATAATTTCATTCACTCTTTAAGATCTTAAATGTAATTTAATCAATTTGTTAAAATGTCTTTTATACTTTGAAACACTTCTCACAGGTTCTGTATTACTACCCTAATTCGAATATGTATCGCTCAATGTGACATATTTAACCCAAAAGTGCTGATAATAGTACAATACGATCCTCGAAAACTTTCTTAATATTTAAAAGTTCTATGTCAATCCAGCTTTAAAGCTTCAACAAATTCAGTACAGTTTGATCTCTTGGGCTAACATGCAAAAATCTATTTTCAAGTAACAAAGTGAAAATAATGAAAGATATTTATATATTTTTCATATTTCCCTAATTCGTTTTTGATATATTGTTAAGACTGTTTTTTAATTCGAATTTTAATTTGACTATGTAATTTTTATTTGCATTTTGAATTTTCTTTCTATTTTATTACTTTTTTTCAGGTTGAAAAGTTTTTGAAATTTAATGTTTTAAAATTTTTAATTCAAATATTAATATTAATTTTTTCCATTTATATTGATAATGTTCTGGGCCGTCGCACCGAAACAGTCTCTAAATGGTGCCTTTGTGATATAATTTTACTCTTAAAAAAATTAAAGGCATCATTTTCCTCTCTGGTGCCATAGGGGAAAACCTACTCTGGCTAACGCTTGTAAAAACCCTTATAATGCTGATAAAATTCATAATATGACATTGAACATTGCGATATATAAAAGCTTGTTTTAATATCTCTAGTTTAAATTATTTTCTATTTTTAAATAATTTTAATGTCACTTAAATCGAAAAACTTGCTTCCGTTAATCTATTAGTCTTTCATTTGTCTGTAAATTTCCTGGATTTCAGTCTCTATTATCATGTTTTGATATTTTAATAAATTTCCGAAATAGACAGTTTATCAAAAAATAGAGTGGCAAATTATATGTATTTGACTGTAATTCAGTTGATAAAAAATTAGATCTACTTTTCAAATCTATTTATTTTCATTTCTTGTAGTAATGTACCTATCACACCTATTGCAAATAATATCTCGAATTTAAAACTTCTTAAATGAACTTTAAATGACATGATTTTGTTGGTTTATTCTATTGTTATTTTGAAGATAGAATATGTATTTAAGTACGTTGTTTATCTTATAGTTATATTTATATTTTTTCCGGTCGTTGTTCCAAAGTTATTGTTAGTTATGTTTATTTCGTTATTCATAATAAAAATGTTATTTTGTCAACAGTAAAAAGTAACTTTTATTATAATAATATTTAAACGAATTTTATATATTCATTTCATTTCACTGATATGTAATATTTTATTATTCTTTTAATTTTAAAAAATCTTAAAATTTAATAAATCGGACTAAATTTGTCCAACTCCGACTCCGAAAATTGTTGAAAATTTAATAAATAGAACGTGATAATTAATGATAAGACTAAATTATAATTAATAACACTAAATTAAAAATAATTTTCAAAAAGTTTGCGGTTATGAAATTAAAAAAGTTGGTCGGAATCGCAGTCGGTGTAGAGTTTCACGACTCGGACTTATACTTCGACTCCGACTTCCTCAAAAATCCTTAACCTCCGACTCCGACTCCACAGCCCTGGATTTAATTATCGAATTTTTTAAAATCTATAATAATTTCAGTGAAACAATAAATGTTTTCATCTTTTACTTTCTTGCAATTTTATATTGAATTTTAAATTTAACTAAATCAGTTGATAAACTCGACATATTTCGATTTCTACAAGGTCATGCAATGTCCATAAACCAAATTTAATCAATAAAATCAAAATTTTATCATCGTTATCTGTTTTCAGATTACGATATGAGTTCAGATATTCTTTTCTAAAATTAATGACCATTTCTTGTTTCGTGCACTAATACTACTTGTTTTAAGATAAGGTTGAATTCAATAAGTCATCAGTTCACATTACTCATATAAACCTGAATACCAAACGTGAGAAAGACACAAGAACTGAGATCTATGCCAAACAGTCTTGAGCAACATCGACCAAAAATACCTCTTTAGATTCGAAACTTTACTTAGAACGACGGTGTGCTTCCCGTTTTCGCTAAAAATATCTCAAAGTTTTGAAAAAATTTTAATTATTGTATTTTTGATTTAGTACTTTTTACTAAACATTGAAGATTTAAAATCTTTGAAAATTAACAATTTTCTGTTGCAAATAATGTATTTCAGATTTTCTTTAAACGTTATATTCAAATTATAATGTGATTCTTTGGTTGTTTAACAGACTGATATTAGATGAAACTCTGTCTTTAAAATCGGCTGTAAACTTTAATGTTTTCAATCATAATGCAATTAAAATTATATAAAACAAACAAAATAAATATTCCTAGTTTAAATAATCATATTTTAAAGCGAAAAATTATTAACACCGATTTTTTTAAAGAATATCCACAGTTTTTTATTTTGTTACTAACATAATAAAATATTACGGTAAACCTAGAAAACATTAAAATATTTTATTTATTATTTCATCATATTTCATTCTTATTCTTATAATTACACTTTCACGTTAAAGTTACTAATATTTGTTGTCTTCTTAATTTAAAGTTAATGGACGAAAACTATTCAGAATGTGATTTAATCCGGTTAAGATGAAAAGAGATCTGTGATCCAAAAATTTAGTCTAAATTAGTTTTTTCTGTATAAATCTTTTTATTAAAAATTGTTTATAGTTTTTATATTTGTTATATGCAAGTATTTATTAATAAATATAAATACTCTTGTGAACTTCTGCGATATATATCTGGGTATCTACCAGTCAACTGCGACTGGTTTATATCGTGGGATTAGCCTTTAGAAATTTGTATATGGCTCTGGTGTTTTGTGACGGTTAAAAATTATTGCATTATAAAACGAATAACTGCGAACATACTGCATCAATCTATACGCATTTTAACTTCCCTTCTGTTAACAAGTATCAAATTTAATTTTGTAATTAAATTACAGTAGGTTGGTACTGAAATATTTTCATTTAACAAACAATCGATAAATGACTTAGTTCGCAAAGAGCTCCTATATTTATGTTTTATCTTCGATATAATCAGATATATGATGAATTCTATCGAAAATAGTCTCTACTTTGGATATTCAAGGAATCTAGGCTTCCATCGTCTGCGATGGATAACTGTGTAAACATAGTAAACTACTATATTCAGCATTGGTTTATAGTTTAGTAAAACAGAGACTCTAAAATGCAAAAGCTTCTGGTACTCTCACGTGTCTTTGAATGCAAGAGTGCAAAACTTCAATACACAAAAACACGTTTTGATTTTCCTCCAAAAAATTTATTTTGCAAGGTTTAAGATGTATAAGTACGCTTAGTGCAACGGGGAAAGGGCCATATGATTATCCCTCTATCCGTTTTATTATTCAGAGAAAAATACACAACCACTTTTGGATCAATTATTGATCGCTCTCCACTGCAGTACCGACACACACTGGTACATCAATATTAACGATTGGATTGAAAGTATCTATACGTTTTTCATCAGAGATGTTTTGTGCATTTACGGTACTAGTAGTACCATTAACATTTATTCGATAATCAAGTAACAGATGTCTCTGCAACCATCCTTTAGTTTTTTAACTTTTGTGTCAGTCCTCTATGTGGCATATACAAGAACCACTTCCCTTCTCTCGCTGAGGCACCGTGCCCAGATGTACATAATTTATGTGTCTTCTTAATTCCTTCTGCTCAGCGAAATTTTTATAGCAAGAATACAGCTTATTCTCTTGTTACGCGGTTGAAGCATTTTCGGATTTTCATTTACTTGTCCACAGTCTCTTTCAGTTTTTCAGTTACAGTGAAAAAATGTAGGTGTTTTAAATCCTAATACTTGTCAAAGACCCCTCTTAAATTTAAGAACTCTTTATATTCTTCCAAGTCATCTTCGTTGCCGAAGATCCAGAGCATGTCTCGAGCAACAAGTTCTCTCCTCAGTCGCCTTTTACATCCATCGACTTTGTGATTATCCGAAATCAGTTATGAGTTTAAAACTCTTCTGACATCGTTCACGTACTTCCTCGTACTGTATTTATAGAATAAAATAGGCGTCTTAGCAAGAATCACTCTTGCCTGAGTCAAAAAATTGATACTTCCCTATTAAAAATTTTATCAAGCTTGGTTTTTTTACAGGCCATACGCGTACAAATTTTATGGAAAACTTGAAACCATGTCACATCCTTCTCAGAAGTTTTCCAGTATTCTCTTCCATGATATAATATAAAGAAAATACTATATTTAATCAGTTTCCTTTTTCAATACCATTGGAACGCAGTTGCGTTGACTTTATAGGGTGGATTGCAATTCTTTAAGCTGCCACATTCTGCAATGTATCAGTTGGCTAATATCTCGACAGCAGTTTCGTCCAGTGGTGAATATACTACCAAGATAACATGATTCATTCACCTATTCTATGACGGTCTAACAACACTTAACTTGTGTTATTCCCTTACCTGAATCGTCAGTAGGGTAGTAGTCAAACTTATAGTCAATTCGAATTCAGAAAATCTTTTTCTCAGTATATTCAGATTTCAACAAACATGATCGATTTCGGAATCAATTATAAATAGATCCTCTGCATATGTCAATCTATTGACTTTCATTTCAGCATCACTATTGTTAATAAGGCTTACTTCGACAGCAAAACCTGTCTACATAGCCGTTATATTGTTAATATTATTAACTTAATATTAATATTAACTTAATTGAAGACCAAGTTAAGTAAACAAGGTACAATCACACATCCTTACATGATCTTTTATTCCATGAAAAAATCGCTTGTTCCAACAGAAACAACAAAATTCTCATGAAGTTTTTTAATCATTCAAAGAACTTTGTCGTTGAAACCGAATCCCTTCAGGCTTACCCACAGAACTTCATGGGGAGCGTAGAAAATTAAATAATAATGGCAAATTATGTTAATAAACCAAAACACACCATTTGTAAAAAAAATTTTTATTTCTTAAAACAATTAATTTCGACGGTATAACCTTTATCTCCAGATCTCGAGAAAAAAATTAATTTTAGATCTGCTTATATTGGTAACAGTGATTATATCATCAATGGATTGTTATGTCATCTAAACACGCTCATTAGACTTTTCGAGAGATCCATTTGCATATTAATCTTAGGATCTAAAGATCTGATATATAATCACAGCTTCACAGACCACCATCCCCCAATAGTTTTAAAATGAGTACATAAAATTTAAAAATAATTTATGTTTATATTTGTGATCGAATTACAACCCTTTTTGTGTTCTGCAATATTACTCCCACCCACATTACTACCATGTTCTTGGATTCTCCGTCAGAGATGACGGGACGTGTCTCCAAAGTATATGGTATTTATGTGTACAAAAATATTGCGTTTCTTTTTGTTTCCATTGTAACAGACAAACGGAAAAATATTTTTGAAAATTAAATAAAGTTTAAAATATTTTTTAATTTTAATCTCTTGTGTAAAAAATGTAATAAAATGTATATATGTAATTATAATATCGAGTTTTGTGAATAATAATTTGATATTATTGAAAAAAAGTTTTTAACAAATGATCATAAAATAGGTTTATATGTTATCTTACATCATAAGAAATCAAAAATTTGTACAAATTAATGAAAAATAAAACAAAATGGTGAAATATTAAAAATAGAATTTTTGTATAGTAAAAGATGATTTAATAATAATAGTGTTTTAGTTAAATAGAGTTGAAATCATTTAATTACATGCAAATGTGAAATTAAACAAATCATGATAATAACGAAAAAATATCATTAAATTATAGACAAAGTAAAGAGAAAAACACTTATTTGAACAACCAATTTTTCAATGTTAGTTCATTCTTTTTACTTAGTTTTTTTAATATTCTTGCTTGTAATTGCTGTTGAGCATTATTAAATAATGTATAATCAATCAGTTCAATTTAAAAACAAATATATTAACCTAATTATATTAACCGATTATTTTTAGCATATTTTATTTTAAAATTATGTTATCCAAACTTAATATTACCCGAAGTGATATTTACAGACGTATACTGCCTTTTAAATATTGAGGAGGCTTTAGTTTGCAAATTCTCAATATTAATGTATGGTTGGTAGTATTTTAATTATAGCATCTCGGACATGTTGCTCTAAAAAAGAATAAAAACCCTATTATAGAACCGAAATCTCATCTTTTGAAATGGATGAAGTTATACTTTTATAAGCGAACCAGTTGCCAAGAACTTTACTCGATCGACTATATGTTGTGTTATCCATTTGGTTATACTTCCACATTGTGTCCTGAGAAACTAACTTGATACAATTCCATTCTCTAGATAAAAGTGCTCAAAATGCAGACTTTACTGAAAGCTGTTCAGCAATAGAAGAATAAAAGGGCCTGCAATCCACTAACAAAAAAGCATGCTACTTTCGAACGAAATTATGGATACGATTTTTTAAAGTTATTCCTAGTCGTTACTTTTGGAGCAGGTGGTATCTATGGTTCGCTCTACCTGAGAGTACTCTCGTATATATTATAAGATTATTTAGACTTTAAAGTTATTTTTCTACTTGTTCAACCTTCGACGGAGTAGAACCACTCGATTGACTTGATTGGGAATGTTTACTAATTCTAAAATTGATGTATTAGGTTAGTTTGCAACCCATTAAGTGTTTTAGATTTATTTGAGAGTTAACTATGCATTTTTTGTTATTAAATAAAATAATATTTTACTATGATAAATTTTATTTTTAATGTTTTAACATTTTATTTTTTTATTAATTCATATGAATTTATATTATAATGCTGGAAAACATGAAAAAAAAATTTCATGATGTTTTTTAAAAAAAACTTTAATTAAAATATTTAACAATAATATAATTTTTAATATAACAATTTATGGAATCATAATAATGAAAATATAAGACAAATAATTGAATAAATTGCAGAAAATATTCCTCAAGAATACTTAATCTATTTACGGCATATCTTACTTAGACAAGACAATGACAATTTATGGAAATACCCCTTTTCATTTTAGTATTTAACTTAATTTATCTCTGAGAATTATTATTATTTGTCTTGATCATTATCAAAACTCTAAAAGTTTTTCTGAAAAAGCAATGCATTGTTAGAATTTCCGATATAATTGTAATTAATAAGTTTATTAACATTGTAATTAAGAAAATATAATAATTATCATTCATTATGTTATTCTATTCAGAGACAATTGAAAGAAAGGTTTAGGAGTTTTCCTAGTAACTTTTAAATAGAAACCTTTATTTTATAATTTATTATGTTTTACTATAGGACAAATTATTTGATTAATTTTTTTTCTTGTTAAATATTTTTGTCAATGTCAGATTTAATACATACACCTAATATATATTTTTTTTCAATAACTTCTAATGACAATGAAAGTAAGAAAAACACCATTTATCAATATAAGATTTATTTTTGACTACATGCTTCCCCTTCAGAGACATCTTCAGGTCTTCTGTTTGAGGTTTGCAAAGTAATCTTCTTTTATACTTGCTTGGTTGTTATGCAAGTAGTATTGTGTAACTAATGGATTAATTTATTGATGTCAATTAAAATATCTTGATGTGATTGGATATTTTACTCTGCACATTCAAGCATAGTACGAATTACTTTATTAGAAGTGCTTCTGTGACGATCCTTTCACTATAAGTATCGAAATTTGAGTTCAATATTTTCAATTCACTTTCCCAATTGACAGTTTCCTGTTCTTTACATCTCGTCAGATGTTCCAGAATTGAACTTTTTCTGCTCTGTTGAGTGTTCGGCTACCCTAGTGCGGAGAAGACGATTTGTTTCTCTAACAGCTAAATTGGTATATTAGGTTGGCCTTAATTCCTAATGGAATTTTGGATTTGTTCGTAAAGTATCGAGAAGTTTTGTTTTTATTGTGAAAATAATTATTGTAAAATTTTCTGAGCTTTATTTTCAATCTTTAGCAATTAAAATTTGATGTGTAAGATAATAAAATATTATTTATTGGGAAGTTTTTTTCAGTAAATATTTTATTTTTTAAGATTTTATTGGATAATTATGGCAAAAATTTTTATTTATATTAATTACAGATTTTAAGAAATGAGACGACCCTACTTTGCCAATTTTGAATATTAAATAAAATAGGTGAAGTAAGGTCGTTTTAATTCTTTAAATATAGGGTGACGCAAAATAAACTCCAAGGTACTTTTCTATTGGATCTTTTTATCCACCTACTTTTTTATAGGTAAAGTATACATTTTTT
>MQRK01238726.1:36367-47082 GCA_001938485.1 Girardia tigrina | reverse complement strand
AATCATCCACTATAGTTTCTTGAATCCAGGTGAAACAATCACAGCGGAGAGGTACTGTCATGAAACTGATGAAATGCATAAAAATTGAAAACCCTTTGTCCGGGATTGGTCAATCGAAAGAGTCCCATCCTTCTTCATGATAACGCTAGACCTCATATTTCAAAAGTGACTCTTCAAAAGCTTAATTAGTTGGGCTATGAAACCCTGCCTCATCCACCATATTCACCAGACCTCTCGCCAACGGACTTCTACTTTTTCAGGCATTTGTTCAACTTCCTACGTGAAAAAATTTTCAAAAACCAAAATGATGCTCAAAATGCCTTCCAAGAATTCGTCGCTTTGAGAACCGATGCATTTTATGCTGATGGATAAAACAACTTGTTTCTCGTTTGGCAAAAATGTATTGATGCCAACGGTTCATACTTTGATTAATAAACTTTTGTTTCTGTGAATTTGCACGTCTTTGAAGTTTGTGTCCCAAAACCGCCATTATTTTTCGACCAACCTAATATTTTTTACCATTCTTTGATACTCATCATCGTTGTTCCGGGCAGCGCACTCTTAGAAGTTTTGGAATAAATAATTTTTATAAATAATTTCTAAAATAAGAAAATATCTAAAATCAAAAGTTTTTCTAAAGAATTATCGTTAAAATATCTTTAATTGATTTTAAAAAGTTATTTTCAGGGCCGGATTTACAAGTAGGCCGACTAGGCCATGGCCTAGGGGCCCCAAAATGTTGAGTAGTATACTGTATACAAAAAAAGGAATATCAATCGAATTTCTTTACTCTGAACAGATAAAGTCACTTTGGTGAATGTTGTTTGATGCAATAACTAAAATATAGCTTACAGGCTATGATACACACTATGCTTTATTAAATTGTCAAATCTCATTCAAACTGCTTGAGTAGGGATGGCAACAATATATCGATATATTGCTTTCGATATATTTTTGTTTACTCTTTTTTGTGTACCACTGTAGTATACTATTAAGAACATTTAGACAAGTCTCGTTTAAATCTTTATTGCAATTACATTTAGAGTCATTATGACTCTCAGAAAGTCTTTCATCGTTTGTCATCATTCTAATTGGTTTTCTTATTTCTGTTTTTAATCATGATTATTCGAACAATTTTTCTAAATAATTTTTTAAAATATTTAACCTCTAAAAAATATTATTTAAAAATATTAATTTTTATCATTTTTCAATAAATCACAAAATAATAAAAATGTCATCAAATTATTAAAAATGCATTTAATTTAAATTTTACTAAAAAATTATTAAACTTAATTTTAATTGTGAAATTAAAAATATGAACTTATAAAATGATTATTTTAATTATGTTCGAATAGTCAATCCTTTAACTTTAATAAAAAAAATCAATTTCCATCTGGGTGGGAGAATCACCATTCTAAATTCAACATACTCAAATCAACATACAGCATCCATACATTTACACATTCAAACAATTTAAAATATTCCTCACACTAACTTTTGTATCTGCATAATTATTTCTTCTCTGTTTGATTCCGGTATCCAAATTTCTCCTTTGTTCGTCTTTATTATACCATCTATAATTACAAGGTTTTTATTTTTACATGTATTATGTTCATCTTCTTCTGACTCCTTCTTAACATTTATATATACAGTGAAGGACAAAAGTATTTGCTCAGATGTATTTTTAACATATTTATGAAATATAAAATCACAAAAACATAAAAATAAATATATTCTTAATTCTCGTTCTCGTCTACATGTATTTGATATGCTTAATTTTAATTTTGGTTAATTTTTATTTATTAAACAAGAAAAATTCGAAAAGTCGATGGACAAAAGTATTTGCTCAGAAAGATTTATTTATTTAAAAGACATAAAAACACTTGTCCATAAGCTCTTGTTTTTAACTAATTGGTCCATTCTACGTGGCATAGACTCAATAAGCGAATTACAATACTCATTATTTATTTTTTTCAGCATGTTTTAATACATTCAATTAAATTTGATTTTTTTTATTTCCTCTGATTTAATCAAGGTCTTAAGCTTGAACCAAAGGTTTTCAATTGGGTTTAGATCCGGACTTTGGCTTGACCAGTCTAAAAGTACAATATTTTTTCTGGTGAGATACTCTTTCACCTCCTTAGCTGTGTGCTTTGGATCATTATCATGCTGGAATATGTAATCCTCTTTAAATAAACGAGCTGATGATGGAATCATATGCTGAGAAAGCATTCTGATATACATATTGGCATTCATTATACCTTCGATTATATGTATATCACCAACACCAGCTGAACTGAAACATCCCCAATTCATAACAGAGTCATCATGCTTGACTGTTTGCTTCACATGTTTTGGTTTAAGAAGTTCTCCAGGTCTTCTCCAAGCAAATTGACGGGCAATTAATGAAGATTCTAGCATCAGTATTCATGGCTGATAAATGGGATATTGGGAAAACATCATTGACAAAACACAGAATAGAAACACATATTTATTTTATATTTCATAAATATGTTAAAAATACATCTGAGCAAATACTTTTGTCCTTCACTGTATATCTGTGATATCTATTACGTTTATCCTTCGCATCTTGATTTTCTGCGTCTTTGCCGCTTCGTGTACCATTAAACATTGTGTACACGTATCACACTTGTTCCGGGATAACATATCTGCGTTCGAATGGTTTATTCCTTTTCTGTATTCTAGCTGTATATCAAGACTTGATAAATAGTTTATCCACGTCTGAAATTGCGCTGTAATCGGTTTCTTTGTCTTCAGCATGAATATAATTGCCTTGTCATCTGTCCGCAGAATGAATCTCTTTCCGCACAAAATATGGTTCTAATGTTGACAAAATAACTTTGCTAATAACTTCTTTCTTGTTATGCAGTTACCTTTCTCATGATTACTTATTGAGTGTGACCCATATGCAATGACTCTCTCATGGCCATTTCTATCCTTCTGTGACAGTACCGCTCCGATGGTATCAAAACTAGCGTCTGTATCTAGAATAAATTCCTTCTCCACGTCTGGGAATCCAAGAATTGGGGGTGTTGTCAAGGCTTCCTTCATCTCAGCAAATGTTGTATCACACGCCTCTGCCCATAATAATTTCTTGTCTAATCCACACAATTGTTCTAATGTCTTTGATTTCGTTGCATTGTCTTTGATGAATCTTCTATAATAGTTACAAATTCCCAGGAAACTTCTCAAATTCTTTTTAAATTTCGGTTTTTCAAAAGATTAATAGCTGTAGATTTTTCGTTGCAATGGATTTTAAGGTACCAACTCATAGATTGCAAGCCCTTGCTGAGAGGCACCCCTTCTCGAGTTTAGTTGGTTATCCAGGACCGCGACGAGGACGCATTGAGAAGTTGAGAAATATATACTCATATAAGCCCATATCTCAGTCCCAATAATGTGCGATCGCCAGGAGTTGATCCCATATCAAATGCTTCGAAGGTATCCATGCTAACCGTTACAATGTGTTTGCATATACAGTGTTTACTCTCTTATCCGCCAAAAACTGGGATTTTCAAAAACGTGGCGGATAGGACAGTTCACGGATAAATGAGTTAACACTTTAGTTCGATTTTGAGCCATATTAAAAATTCTAGGGTAATTATTTTGATTATTATAAAGATTTTAAAGTAATTTTAAATAATTTTTCACAAATTATGCGAAGATTATTGTCGAAGCATTGTTAATTAAGCATTGTAAATCATTCTTAAACATGCAAGGTAATTCATTCAGTCATATTAATGTTTTTTAAATGAAATATAAAAGACTTGAATTTTTGAAATAATATTAAAATATTTTTAAAGCATGTCTTTGAGACTCATTACACAATAATTTTTCAACTATATAAATAGTAATTTATCAATTTCTTTCATTACGCTGAAGATGCCAAAATGGCTGTTTTTTGAATAACTTTCAAAATAAAATACCGTGCGATTCATAAGTCGTCGTCTCAAGATATGGAACTATACTGCGATGTAATGTAAAACTTTTTGAATATGATATAAATGTATTTCGAGATGGTTTTTACGGAGTACAACTTGAAGGCATGAAAAGAAAAAGGTTTTACAATAATTGTTCAAAATGTTCACCATTTTTCTACAAACACAGATTGCATCGCTCCACAAAATTCATGTAGCATTTTTGAATGATGCGGAGATCGATGTCTGACAGCACTCTTGAAATGGCGCCTTGTAGTTCGTCGAGGTTCAGATAGTTATTTTCGATGGCGTAAACTCGATCTTTGACGTAACTCCATAACCAGAAGTCAGGTATCGTCAAATCGGGAGACCGTGGTGGCCATTCCTGGGGTCCTCTACGACCAATCCATCTTTGTGGGAAATGTTCATCCAGCCACGTTCGCGCTGCAATTCTGAAATGCGGGGGTGCGCCATCATGTTGATACCAGTGTTGTGTGTTATCCCCAACAAAAGGCAGCAACTTTTGATTCAGAACGTCGACATATCGTACCTGGTTCATTGTTTCACGGATAATACTGAAAGTTATTCCAAGGTTGTAGGAAACAGCTGCCCAAACAGTTAATCCCGGCGATTTCATAGGCACACGAATCAAACGATGTTCATTCTCTTCAGAATAATAAAAAAGATTATGCTTTCGCACATGACCATTAAGACAAAACGATGCCTCATCAGAAAAAAAAATTCTTCTGCAAAAATTGGTACCATTTTCATTGATTATCCAAGAACAAAATTCAATTCTTCTATCTGGGTCATCTTCTGTTAACTCTTGTTGAAAAGAAAACTTGAAAGGCTTTACCTTTTCATGCTTGAGGTAACGATGAACAGAACTCTGTGAAGTACCAAGGACTACGTGCAACCCGTCGTTGATTTGCAGTATCGTTTTCTTTCACATACTGAGCAACACTTTCCTTCATGTGTTCATCTGATGGTCTTCCTGATCCCGGTTTTGTTGAGAAATTCCCCGTTTCTTCGAATTTCTTCTTCCAATGCTGAATCGTTGTTCTCGGTGACGGTTCACGTTTGAAACGCTCTTTATAAATTTGACACGCTTTTGTGCAGCTTTCATAAACAATTGCATGACTAGTGATGAAAACTTTATCTTTCCTAGGAAATTCGACATTTCCACTTGCTTCAGCCATTGTACTGGCAGTTGGTTCATTTGAATAAAAGTTAAAGTACACAAAACAATATCAGACATTTAAAATTTCAATTTCATAGATATTGAATAACCGGATAATCAATCAATAGGCCGTAAACAATCAAAGGAATATAATTGAATATGAAAGTCTGCAGAAAACCATAGCTTTTCTTTGCTTTATAAGAGAAAAGGTCGAGTCAGACATCGATCACCGCATCATTCAAAAATGCTACACGAATTTTGTGGAGCGATGCAATCTGTGTTTGCAGAAAAATGGTGAACAATTATTGTAAAACCTTTTTCTTTTCATGTCTTCAAGTTGTACTGCGTAAAAAACCATGTCGTAATACATTTATATCATATTCAAAAAGTTTTAAATTACATCGCAGTATAGTTCCATATCTTGAATCGCACGGTATTATTTAAATTTACATTACAAATTTTACTCATTTACTCTTCCAATTTACTAAAACTACTTGGGCTTGTATGTAATCCAGTATCAGTTTTTTTCGAAACAGTGGAGTCTCAAATTAATTATTTTCCTTTCTATCATTTAATTTTCATTATTCTTTTAGCTGAAGTCAAATAAATTACTTTGATACATGATAATCGATATTCATGTAGGTACATTTATCGATCAAATCGTTCAGTGAAATCGTTAATCGGTTTCCTGAGGAAATGAAAACGAAATTGTCGCCGATTTTGAAGATGAGTTACAGCGAAGCGAAGGAGAATAAACTGACGCGACGAGATTTTGGATTGGTGAAATTTTATATTGATTATATACTTTTATTTTTTTTAATAATTGATTTAAAATATTTTAATTAATTATTTTGAAGCAAATACAGTACGATCATGTGCAGATTATCTAAAATATCAAATGTTGGCGTAAGCGTAAGTGATCCAACAGAAAACAAATTCGATGCTGAAAATATTTTATAAATCAAAGTTACACCTAGGGAGATTCCTTAAACAAGGCTCATATTTATTCATGGTCATTTCACGCTCCCGTGACAATTTCATATTCTCTGAACTATCTGGGCGGTACTCTGGCTCGTGAAGAAACAATCTGTGTCTGTCAGATCATAGGTTACCAGACGCCTTCGACATCCTATCAACTAAAAATAATAATATTTATTAATAAAACGAACGATAAGAGTTAAAAAGTGATATTTTAGATCACAAAGAAAACAAAACTTACACATTAAGGTAAAATAATTGAAGGAAAGGATGATTTGAAACCTGACAGAAGAACGAATGAGGGACTTAATTGCGGTTACACATTAACTGTTCCTTGTTCTGAAGGTTTTAAAAAATTCAAATCTTCTTTTCTAAGATCAGTTAATACTACGAATTTGAATTTCAAAATTGTATCAAAAACATATAAAATTCAGAATATGTCCAGTAATAAATCGAAAATTCCTTTGAGTTTATGCTCGGATCTTGTGTATAAATTTGAGTGTAATGGGTGCAACGCCACATACACTGGAGAGACAGTCTGTCATCTGTGTAAACAGGTCCGTAAGCATGGACATCTCAGTGGTAGTAGTAATATTAAAAACATAACATAAAAAACATTGTAAATCGTCGGTTGAATTAAATAATTTTAAAGTTTTATGCGGCAATTTTAAAAATTATTGTGAAAGAGTCTCGTGTGAGGCATTAATGATTAAAGCGGTTAATCCAGCAATTAATGTCCAATTAAGTGAATCATCAACTTTGTTGAAAGTTTTTGCGTGAAACTGCAATTGCACAATTGATTATGTAATCATCGTTTTAACATATATATATATACAGGGTTTTACCTCTCATTTCGTAATTGAGGAAACGTCATTTCGTAATAAAAAACCAAAAAAAAGTCCAATTATTCATTTATAAACTTCATAAAATTTTAACATAAAATAACAAAGTCACAATACTTGTTATAAAATATTTATTTAGTTTCCATCAATAATTGGTTCTGAACGCAGACATTTTGGCAAAAATGTCATCATATTGCTATAATAACCATTGCAATTCACCTCACTTATTAGACTAGAAACATTCCTCATAGTATTCAATAATTGCTCTTCATTATTAGGACGAGATTCTGCAACTAGTAATTTCCACTTTGCAAACATATTCTCGATAGGATTCAAGAACGGAGAGTATGGTGGAAGAAAAACAAGCTTGTTTGATGAATTGTTAAAAATTTCTTTGATATTGGTATGCTTATGGAAAGATGCGTTATCCATTACTCTTACGGCGTTGTGATCTAAAATTTCTTCAAATAGATATGCAAAAACTTCTGTTTTCAAAGGGCTTATCTTGAACTAAATATTTTAAAATACCATGCTTATTCATGACACAACAGACTTAAATATTCTTAGATCTCATACCTGGCACAATATAACTTGCAGGTGTTCCTTTCAATGAGCGCCCAATCTTATTCCTCATTATCACATTAAAACCCACTTCGACAATGAATATTATATTCTTCGGATCTGATTGAGTGAGTATTTCATAAAAACTTCCTGTGTATTTTTGTCTTTGATCAACAACCTCTGGATTATTTCTTCGCGCAGGTATAAGTGTCACTCTTTTTAAAGTTTATGAGAAATCTTTAATACATTTACCGATAGTTTTTTCACTTACAGTTTTATTATATTTTTCGGTAATTTTTCGCTTTAATTCTTTTAAGATGATGCAGCAGTCATCATCAATACATGTCTTAATAAATGCTGCTTGCTCTGAATTTAATGCTTTTTTCCTTTGACCACCTTTTAAATTTTTCTCATAACGGCCTTCTTCTTTATATACCGTAATGATCATCGCTACGGTAGTGTATGGCTTATTAAAAATATCTGCAATCGATTTAATAGATTTGCCTGAATCGTAAGCATCCACTATTAATTTTTTCATTTCGTTTGATATTGCCATTAAGGATGTCTAAAATGTTACAAAAAACTTTACTTAAATTTTCTAAAATAATTTTTATGGATATAAAATCGCTTTTACAATCTTTTTTTTTAGAAATTTTATAACTTTTTTTATTACAAAATGACGTTTCCTCAATTACGAAATGAGAGGTAAAACCCTGTACCATCTACTAGGAATTTGCCAGTGACAGTCCCGGATTTTTTCAAGTCGCCCCGGGTCCCGATAGGCGATCAATTTGTCCCGGAATTTTGTTTCAATATTTAAACTTACAATTCAAATTTAAAAAATAGTCATTTTGCATTTTATTTCGAATTTTTAATTCAATTTTGAATTTATAAATACTCTTTTTAAAGTATAAAAAATGCTTAATATTGAAAATATTTATTTAAAATTTTTTACAAAAAGAATTTTTAGTCAAAAAATCGTGGAAAAATATATTCACAGATGTAATTTTTACACCAAACACGGGATAATTATGTAAGTTTAATATTCCTTTAACTATTTAACAGAAAATAATGATTAATATAATTAACTTTGTTTTAAAAATACAATGTCTGCAAAAAGAGAAAAACATCATGTAGGGATAAATATTCAAATGAATTTGGCTTTTTCAAAACATTAAAAGAGATGAAGGGAAAGCTAAGACTGACATTGAAAAATCATATCATTTTATCAGTTCACGAAATGGAAAAAAACTCCAAATAAAATAAACCAGGATGCTCTATTCGACGAATATAATTTGTTTGATCTTGTAGAAGTGAAGAAAAATTTTTGGAACGAACAAAAATTCTTGAACTTGTAAAAACTGAAACGTCCCGGTTTATTTTTTCAAAATACATTTTTCAAAAATGTCCCGGTTTTTTATCTAAATCACATAGTAGTCCTACATATATAAGCTTAACATCAACAATCAGAATCGCCTGATGATGACGGATATTCCGTCAAAATATATTGCTCTAATAAAATATTGTATTTTGAAATGGTGTCTTCTAATTTTTTTAAAAATTTTGCCATTGTTTTTTAAATTTATCAGTAATATTTATATTGATTTATCTTTTTATTTATTACACTTGATACTTTGCTGGCCAAAAGTTTGGAAACACCTTGTATTTCCGAGAAATATAGGTGTTTCAATAAATTCAATTTGTGAAGACCAAGACAGGAGTTGCATATGGTAAAGCTTGGTTGTGATTAGTTAAATATTTGTCACCTATCAAATACCTGTGTTGTTACAGAAGTTGGGCATATTCATTTTCTCATCATTATAATGGACAGAACAAGTGAACTTACCACTGTAAAAAGAGCCCAAATTGTTGCTCTTCATGAGGAAGGACTGTCCGTTAGAGCCTTCGCTTCACGCATGGAAGTGGCATTCTCCTGTGTGTCAAAAACACTGACAAGATGTGCATCAACGCCTAATTTTAAGTAAATGAAGGGCTCTTGAAGGCCAAGTACAACAACTGCTCATGATGATGCTGCGATTCGGAGATATTCCACTTTGCATCCAACTGCCTCCAGCAGTCTCAATCAATCTCAGCTACCAACAAGCGTTAATATAAGTGATCAAACTATCAGACACCGCCTCTGCGATGAATTTCACTTGCATGCCTATCGACCAGCCCAGAAGCTACTGTTGTCACTCAGGAACATTTGGGACTGACTTCTCTTCTGCCGTAAGTACCAGCACTGAACCATCATAGATTGGGGCAAATTATTATTCTCTGATGAGATTTCCATCAGCCAATTCGACTCAAACGCTCCATTTGTCAGACGTCTTTCATTCCCAAGATCAAATACGCACCATTGCTCATGGTGTGTGGCTGCATCACTGCCTTTGGCCCAGGCGCTATTCGGTTGATGCCAAAGGGTGCTACTATCAACCAAATTGTCTACCTGTCCATCTTTCATCAGCATCTCCATGCTCAGTTACAGGCTGGCCAGTGTCACTATTTCCAGCAAGATGGCGCTCCATGCCATACGGTGAGGACGATCAGTCGCTGCTCTCTGACCATGGCATTCGGCTGCATCAACTCTAGATCTCAATATCATATAAAACTGTTGAGATGATCCCAAGAATTAAATTGCTGGTCTGAAGCCAATATCAGAAGCCGATTTGCGTGAGAAGATTCAGCTTGCATGGACATCTTCAATCTCAGATGAATATTGCAGCAACCTCGTCAGCACCATGCCAAGGCGAATCTCTGCAGTACAGAAGACTAAGGGTGGTACGACTAAGTACTGACTCACATTTCATGTTCTCATCCATACTTTTCATGTCTTATTGGATTTCCGTGTGATTTGTCTGTGTGTTTAACAATAACAATTCATGTTTTTCAAAAAAGATAGATATTTCCAAACTTTTGGCCAGTATGCTATATAATTATATAAATAGTTATGTAAAAAGATATAGATAGCTATATAAATAGATATTATATTGGGATTTAATATATAATAGTATGTGTTAAGGTACATTGTACAAAATCTCCGACCAAAATCTCGATAAGTTAATTGGTCATATAAAATAATAAAAATAATAAATAAAAATAATAAAAGTCACAACATAATCGAAGTTCCAAATAACACTGAGAATGTGTTAAACATCACCTTAAAGATACCATTTTCTGAGGGAGCAAAAGATTTCAAAAATTCATTAATAAAAA